>KV005030.1:31156-70688 GCA_001598015.1 Dorcoceras hygrometricum
CTCAGTCCCAGCGACCTAGTTTTCAGCCTCGTGAGCAGTCGCGTTTTGGAGGACCTTCCCGACCCCCGTTTCAGATTCCCCAGCAGGCGCAGGCGAACGCCTTGACGATGTATCAGGCTGAGGAGACGCCGGGTATGGTGATTAGAGATACATGCTCTATTTATGATTATCCTGCGAGAGTCTTGTTTCACACTGGTGCATCACACTCTTTTATATCTGAGATGTTTGTGTTTGAGCGTGGGTTGAGTTCTTCCCCACTGTGTGATGTTGTTTCTGTATCTACTCCTGCTGGTGTGGATCTGTGGTCTCGAGAGGTAGTGGTAGATTGTCTGATTAGGTTTGATGAGCATGTTTTGGTGACCAATTTGATTGTGTTGGGGATTAGAGATTTCGACTGTATTTTGGGAATGGATGTATTATCTAGCTATAAGGCTACCGTTGATTGCTTCCATGGTGTGGTGAGATTTCGCCCTGATACGGGTGAGAGGTGGGATTTCTACGACACGGATTTGAGGTCGAAGATTCCCCTAGTGTCCTCTATGGATATGTTTAGCCTGCTATCGCTAGGTAATGCAGGATTCATGATCTATGCACTTGATAGTTCCGAGGAGCAGCGATTAGAGTTGCGTGACATCCCCGTTGTTCGAGAGTTTCCCGACGTGTTTCCAGATGAGATTCCTGGATTCCCTCCTCGACGCGAGGTCGAATTCAGTATTGAGTTGGTGCCCGGTACCGCCTCGATTTCTAGAGCTCCTTACCGGTTGGCGCCCACAGAGTTGAAAGAGCTGAAGGAACAGTTGACTGATCTCTTAGAGAAAGGCTTCATCAGACCGAGCATGTCGCCTTGGGGAGCTCCGATTTTATTTGTGAAAAAGAAAGATGGCACTATGAGGATGTGCGTGGACTTCAGACAGTTGAATAAGGCCACGGTGAAGAACAAGTATCCTCTGCCGAGGATTGATGACTTGTTCGATCAGTTGCAGGGATCGGTGGTTTACTCGAAGATTTACTTGCGCTCTGGTTATCACCAGTTGTGAATTAGAGACGCTGATGTGGCAAAGACAGCCTTCCGGACTCGATATGGGCATATCTTCATAGATGACATCTTGGTGTACTCGAGGAGCAAGAGAGAGCACAAGGAGCATTTGAGACTAGTATTACAGAGATTGAGAGACTCGCAGCTCTATGCCAAATTTAGCAAGTGCGAGTTTTGGCTCGACAGGATTATCTTTTTGGGTCACGTGATTTCGGCACAAGGAATTTCGGTGGATCCTAGCAAGGTCGAAGCAGTGCTGAACTGGGAAAGACCTAGGAATGTATCTGAGATCCGTAGTTTCTTGGGTTTGGCCGGCTACTATAGGCGTTTTATTGAGAAGTTTTCTTCGATAGCCAAGCCTATGACGCAGTTGACTCAGAAAGATAAGAGATTTGTATGGACTGATGAGTGCGAGTACAGTTTTCAGACGCTGAAGGAGAAGTTGACTACTGCTCCTGTTTTGGCCCTACCGTCTGGCCTCGGAGGATTTGTTGTGTGCTCCGATGCTTCTCTGAATGGTTTAGGGTGTGTTTTGATGCAGAACGGGTACGTGATCGCGTATGCGTCTCGACAGCTGAAGCCTCACGAGACGAGGTACCCGGTTCATGATTTGGATTTGGCTGCAATAGTGTTTGCCTTGAAGATTTGGCGGCATTATCTCTATGGTGAAGAATTTGTGGTGTACACCGACCACAAGAGCCTGAATTATATCTTCACGCAGTCAGATTTGAACATGAGGCAACGACGCTGGATGGAATTGCTTAAGGATTTTGACTGTGAGATTCAGTATCAGCCTGGGCGAGTGAACTTGGTAGCAGACGCTCTAAGTCGAAAGACCCAGCCTGATATGTTAGCATCTTTGAGTATTTCGAAGGTTCATGAGGAGTTGAGTACTTCTGGTTGGCGATTCCAGCCGGGTGATCTGCTTTGATAGCTCTTCGTACTGAGGCTTGACCTCGTACTTGTTTCCTGCTTTTGTTTTTGTTTGGGTCTGTGTTGCTCATTTGCAGGAACATCAGGTAATCAAGCTGGACCGAGTGGAAGTTCAGCTGGTCGATCCCCGCGTCCCTGAGTCCCAGTCTATGTATGATATGTATTGAACCGGGGGATGCCCCATGTTATCATGTATTGGGGATTTGTACTTGATTGAGTTTATGTTGTTACCTGAGTATTGGAGTTTGAGTCAACTCATATTTTAATTATAGCTATTTTGAATGTATGATTTGAAGTTCAGGCCCATTGTATTTGAAAAATTTTTAAGCCCTAATTTTAAGCTTCCGTGTCTATGCGCTTTTTATGTGTTAATTGTTAGTAATTAGCAGGGGCGTGACACGCGAAGTTGCTGCCGTTCGATTGTTGCGTCGAATTGGTAGAACTACGTTCTGGTTTTCGGTGAGACCTTGTTCCTAGCCATAGTTTTTAAGCTTTCTATGTAATTGTTGAGGTATATGGAGCAGCTGGTCGAGTGAGACTCCCAGCCGTGAGCTTGATTAGCAACCTGTTAGATTTACGTTGTGTATGCCGTGTGTTTAACAGGCTTTTACCAGAGTCTTCCGGATTTCTCGCATGGTTAGTTGTTGCTCAGTATAAGGTACGGATTTGAGCTTATATTACGGCGAGATTATGGCTTGGATGATTGTAGTTGCTGTTATGTGGAATGGTCGTGCCTGCTGGTTGTGTCCTGTTGAGGATTCTGTATGCTATTTGTGTATTTGCTGCGTTGCATATGTCCATATGCTTGTATTCCAGCATGTTTCATACACGCATGGTATTCATTTTCCATTTTTGGTAGTCTTTGTACCTTGTTGTATTGTTGTTGATTTTCTTACCAGGATTTGAGGGCGAGCGGCAATACCGCACTCTCATCTCCCTGCTGGGATCGTAGCCACCATGCGCCGAGTGGTTAACTACCACAGTTCATGGGCGAGGCAACAGTAGGTTGAGTTTTTGATGCATCTGGTAAGTGGGTGTAGTGTCATGGCGAGTGGCTCACTACCACACTGTGAACACACCCCGTGGCCACTGTATGTTGTTGATAATTCTTGGAGCTATGTTTGAGTTCCTTAGCTCCTTCGAGAGTCGAGCCTTCCGTTGTTATTCGACGTCTCATGCATAGCACCTGCATTTTATTCCTTGCTGTTTATTTCTGTTGTATTATTGCTCTCTGTACTGGGGTTTGACCCCATGTCCCTCCGGGGCTTGGTTTGTTTCTTTGTTGCGTTGTTTTCAGGAAACCCAGGTTCTACAGCTGGTCGTGGTTTCAACCCAGCTGGTGGTGCCCCAGGAGGTGGCTAGTGTGTCCCAGTAGCATATAGCATATATATATATATGTATCAGTTAGACAAGGGGATGCCCTGCGCTTTGTTGTTGTACCCGTAGGGGAGTATGATACATGTTTGATTATGTATGCTTTGTTGTTGATTGTTTTATGATTTGGGAAACTTAATTTAAGTATCGTTGTATTTTAAATATATGTTTAAAACCGTCGGGCCTAAAAGCAAAAATTTTACCCACTTTTTGATAGCTTCCGCATGTGTTTATCTGTTGTGAGCATGAGGCCTGACAAGCATCCTATATTCTTGGAATACATATCTATCGGGATAGATCAAAACGGATGCTCGGACTCACCCAAGCTACCTACATCGATACCATACTTAAGAGGTTCTCTATGGAAGAGTCCAAGAGAGGACACCTACCTATGTGCCACGGGGTCACTCTATCTAAGTCTATGTGTCCGAAGACTGATGAGGAGATAGAGAGCATGACACGTGTGCCATATGCCTCGGCAATAGGTAGTATTATGTATGGCATGATCTCGACTAGACCGGATGTCGCATATGCTCTGAGTGTCACGAGCCGCTACCAGGCCAACGCCGGCCAATTGCATTGGAAGGCTGTGAAGGATATTCTTAAGTACTTACGAAGGACTAAGAATATGTTCATGGTCTATGGGGGTGGTGAACTGAAACTGGAAGGCTACACTGATTCTAGCTTCCAGTGTGACGTGGATGATTCGAAGTCAACCTCTGGATTTGTATTCATGCTCAATGGTGGTGCTGTCTCTTGGAAGAGTTCCAAGGAAGACACCATCGCGGATTCAACCACTGAGGCTGAGTACATCGCAGCATCAGCTGCTGCTAAGGAGGCAGTTTGGATAAGGAATTTTGTCCAAGAGTTGGGAGTCATTCCTAATGGAGTTGGTCCAGTCTCGGTGTACTGCGACAACACGGGTGCCGTTGCGCAAGCAAAGGAGCCTAGGTCTCACCAAAGATCCAAACACATACTGAGGAAATACCACATAATCCGGGATATTGTGGCTAGAGGTGACATAGCAGTTGAGAGAGTCGTCTCTGCGGACAACGTTGCTGATCCACTTACGAAGCCCTTGCCAGGACCCTTGTTTGAAAAACATCGCGAAACAATAGGACTGCGTCTGATGAGTAGTTGCTTTAGGGCAAGTTGGATATTGTTAGAGTAGATGCCCAACTAGCCAACTTGTGGCATGTGGGTTTATAGACTCTTGTATATGACAATCTTTATATATGATATTCGCATTTATTTATATGGCATTCTTTACTTTCATTGTATTGTATGATGATTAACAATTGCGTTGAGTAAAGACCTAGAATGCACTATAGTGTATGTTAGATGTGATAGTGGGTATGGCGGCTATCATGAAACACATCTAATAGTCACTGTGTATTCTGAATTAGTTCGTAGTCGATTGGGCCGTCAAAATGAGGATAAGGCCGCCCGAGATTGAGACTAGTATCTGCGATGCGAAGTACCATGTTTCATTGGTAGGGAACATTGTGATGTTCTGAGCATGCAGATAGATAGTGACCTGGTGATCTATCGAACTACCCTCCTTCGGACTTTCCAAGTGGTTACCATTTGTCGAGTGGATAAGTCCGAGGTCTTGGTTGTACTGATTAGTCCTCACGACTCAAAACGTGATTGAGACTCTACATGATATGCGTCTCACTTTGACCCGTTTTCCGACTCACTTGGGGTCATTAGGCGGCGGGATTGGGTGAGATCCTGATGCATGTAGGAGTCGATGCATCGTTGTCGAGGATTCACCGCTCGCAAACATGCATGGATATCCTATGCTATCTGAGGGGATAATAGTGTATAAATCTCTGGCCAGAGTACTAGAAGTGTTATAGGTAAATGTGTTTACCTAGTTACACTCGCGATGTCACTATTCGATCTCCAAGATGTATGCATAGCTATCGTATCTTTAGCGACTCTCGATTTACCAAAGGTCGTTTATCTGATCGAGATATATGGATTGAAAGGACCGTACTGTACGCTAACCACGACCAAATGGTTCTTGCAGGCACTATCAGTGATACCTAGGGGATCATGGGGCGATGTTGCTAGACGCTCTTACCATGATCCGATGGGCAAGTCCGGAATTGTGATTCCGGAACCGCAATGGTTGTGGGCCCACGGCTAGCTGTATCCCTGAACCATTGAGGGTCACACAAGTACTGGATTCGAGATTCCCGCATGGATACTGAGCTCAATGTGTTGAGCATGGGAAGAGGATTTTGGGGAGTGCGACTTTCTAAAAGTCAACAGGGGTCAAATCGTGATTTCCCGCTGTTGAGGGGCAAAACGGTCATTTTGCACTGGGGTTCTGAAAAATGGTTTTTCAGATCATAGTATTCAGTTTTGGAAACTGAGTCGATTGGTCCGATCTGATCGGCGATCGGAGTTACGATGAAGTCACGGTGATGGGGATGAACCGAATGTTCATACGTTGGACCCGGGCCCGTTGGGCCGGTCCAAGTCCATCATCATCATGTCTACTTAAGCTAGACCTAGACTTAATTAAACAACTAACTCACAACCCTAAACCTAGAAGCAAGCGCCGCCCCCTTCTCCTCTCCAAAAGCCGCCGCCACCGCCGCCGCCTCTCTTCGTCGGAAAATCGTTTCCGGCCAAATTTGACGAGGAGAATCCGTCCGCACCGATCTCGTCAGTCCTTCTAGTGCAGGCTGATGAAGGAATCCCGTCTCCGATCGTGGACCTGATTGACGATATCTTCCGCCACCTAACGTGAAGTGCTGTTTTCTTTACGAAACCGGTCGGAGCCAGGCACAAGTTGCCAGCAAGGTAGTCACCTAAACACCATATGAATGTCATAGTTTTGTGTTTTGTTCATCGTATTGATCGTCTCCCGGCACATGTTTTTGTTCTTTCGCTGCCCCGCCGGGAGGCGTGGTCCGGATCCCAACATCTACATGATAGGCGTCTCACTTTGACTCGTTTGCCGACTCACTTGGGGTCATTAGGCGGTGGGATTGGGTGAGATCCCGATGCATGTAGGAGTCGATGCATCGTTGTCGAGGATTCACCGCTCGCAGACTTGCGTGGATATCCTATGCTATCTGAGGGGATAATAGTGTATAAATCTCTGGCCAGAGTACTAGAAGTGTTTTAGGTAAATGGATTTACCTAGTTACACTCGCGATGTCACTATTCGATCTCCAAGATGTATGAATAGCTATCGGATCTATAGCGACTCTCGATTTACCAATGGTCGTTGATCTGATCGGGATATATGGATTGAAAGGACCGTACTGTATGCTAACCACGACCAACTGGTTCTTGCAAGCACTATCAGTGATACCTAGGGGATCATGGGGCGATGTTGCTAGACGCTCTTACCATGATCCGATGGGCAAGTCCGGAATTGTGATTCCGGAGCCACAATGGTTGTGGGCCCACGACTAGCTGTATCCCTGAACCATTGAGGGTCACACAAGTACTGGATTCGAGATTCCTGCACGGATACTGAGCTCAATGTGTTGAGCATAGGAGGAGGATTTTGGGGAGTGCGACTTCCTAAAAGTCAACAGGGGTCAAATCGCGATTTCCCGTTGTTGAGGGGCAAAACGGTCATTTTGCAATTTAGGGTAGATGATCTGAAAAATTATTTTTCATTTCATAATATTCAGTTTTGGAAACTGAGTCGATCGGTCCGATCTGATCGACGATCGGAGTTACGATGAAGTCGCAGCGATGGATATCGTCAATTGGACCCGGGCCCGTTGGGCCGGTCCAAGTCCATTGCTAGTCTATTTAATTAGACTTAAGGGCTTTATTGTAACTAATTAATTACATTACAACACAATTAACCCTAGTCTCCATCACTAAAAGCCGCCGCCCCCTCCTCTACAAGACCTCACGCACGGCCGCCGCTTGTCGCCGCCGCCGCCGCCTCCCTCGCCGGAATTTGTTCCGGCCAACTGATCGAGGAGAATCCATCCGTGCTGATCTCATCAGGCCTTCTAGTGCAGGCTGACGAAGGAGTCTCCCTTCCGGTCATGGACCTGATTGACGAATCTACAGCCGCCTACCGTGAAGAGCCGGTCTTCTCGTAATTCCGGTTGTAGCCAGGCGCAAGTCGCCAGCAAGGTAACTGCCTAAACGCCCTATGAATGGTTCATAGTTTGCAGTAGATTTTAATTGTATTGAACGTTTCCCGGCCTAATTTTATTCTCTTGCTGCCTCGCCGGGAGACGGGATCCGGATCCGCCACGGTTCCCCAACATATTCTGCCCATAAACCTAACAATTCCATCTTCTGAAAAATAGAGGCTGCTGCCTCTTTCTTTATCTTGTTTAACCCATTTATGCAATTGTTCATCTTGCGGATGACCTTCTCGAATTTGGTCTATCAAATTTGATCTTACTGAGAGGCTTGATAAAATCATATTACTGCTACTGCTGGACAGTATCTCGAGTCCAAACCTTTGCCCATAAACCTAACAATTCCATCTTCTGAAAAATAGAGGCTGCTGCCTCTTTCTTTATCTTGTTTAACCCATTTATGCAATTGTTCATCTTGCGGATGACCTTCTCGAATTTGGTCTATCAAATTTGATCTTACTGAGAGGCTTGATAAAATCATATTACTGCTACTGCTGGACAGTATCTCGAGTCCAAACCTTTCAATATCAGCTGCCAACGGCTTCTGGACAGTCAGCTGAGCTAATCCAACAGATTTTCTGCTTAGAGCATCAGCTACCACATTTGCTTTTCCTGGGTGATAGCTGATCGTACAGTCGTAATCTTTAACCAGCTCCAACCATCGCCTCTGACTCATATTCAATTCTTTCTGGGTAAAGAGGTATTTCAAACTCTTGTGATCTGTAAATATCTCACACTTATCCCCATATAGATAATGTCTCCATATCTTAAGGGCAAAGACAACAGCTGCCAGTTCCAAATCATGCGTTGGGTAATTCTTCTCGTGATCCTTTAGCTGTCTAGTTTCATATGATATTACTTGACAATCCTACATTAATACAGCTCCTAGTCCCAACTTTGATGCATCGGTGTAAATTACAAATTTTCCTTAATCGGTTGGCATTGTTAACACAGGTGCTTCAATCAATGCTTGCTTCAGTTTGTCAAAACTGTTTTGACATTCAACTGTCCAGTTATATTTCACCTGTTTCCTTGTTAACGTAGTCAAGGGAACAGCTATCTTAGAGAATCCTTGGGTAAATCTCCTATAATATTCAGCTAAACCCAAGAAACTCCTTATCTCTGCAACATTCTTTGGTATTGGCCAGTCGCGAACAGCTTCTACCTTGGCTGAGTCGACTTCTATTCCATCCTTAGAAATTATATGGCCTAAGAACGATACTTTCTCCAACCAAAACTCGCATTTGCTGAATTTAGCAAACAACTGCTTATCTTTAAAAATCTGGAGAACTGTCCTTAAATGTTGAACGTGCTCACATCTGGTCTTAGAATACACTAAGATATCATCAATGAATACAACTACAAACTGATCCAAAAATGGTTGAAAGCCCCTATTCATTAAATCCATAAAAGCTGATGGAGCATTCGTAAGTCCAAAGGGCATAACTAAGAACTCGTAGTGGCCATACCTAGTTCTAAAGGTTGTTTTATACACATCAGTTGCCTTAATTTTCAGCTGATGATATCCAGACCTCAAATCGATCTTAGAAAATACTACTGACCCTTTCAACTAGTCAAACAGATCTTCTATCCTAGGTAATAGATACTTATTCTTAATCGTCAATTTATTCAACTCTCGATAATCTATACATAACCTCACACTCCCATCCTTTTTCTTAACAAATAAAACAGGGGCTCCCCAAGGGGAAGTACTTGGTCTAATAAACCCCTTCTCCAACAGATCTTGTATCTGTTCTTTCAGTTCTTTCATCTCTGATGGAGCTAATCGGTAAGGTGGTCTAGATACTGGAGCAGCTCCTGAAATTAGATCAATTGAAAATCCAGCTCTCTATCTGGTGGCAGTCCCTGGATATCTTCTGGAAAAACCTCAAGGAATTCATTTACTACCTCTACGACTGACAGCTGGGGTCTATCAGTCGCTGCTAAGGATGATATAATTAAAGGGACTCCTTTAACATGTTTGGCTAAAAACTGAAATGAATCTTTCCCTGGTTGGTTGACCGCTACTGATCGTAGTTTAAAGTCAATTACTACCACATACTTAGTTAGCCAATCTATTCCCAAAATCATATCGAATTCTGGCATCGGCAATACAATTAAATCAACAGTAATATGATGCCCTTGAAGTTTAAGTTCTAAACTCCTAAACAGTTCGTGCGATACCAGCTTCTCTCCTGATGGTACCGATACACAATAGCCTATCAATACTTGCTCTGGTTGGATGGGCAATTTTTTAACAAACTCGGCATCAATGAATGAATGTGTAGCTCCTGAATCTATTAAAGCCATAGAAGGCAATCCAGCTATCAAAATTTCACCTGTGACTACTGTCGAGTCTGGATTGGCTTGTTCAGCTGTCATTACGTAGGCTCTGCTAGTCACCAGCTGCTTGAACTCTGGACAATATTTCAAAATATGTCCGGGCATCCCACATTTATAGATGTCGTTTTGTACAAGTCTGCATTGTCCCAGATGATGCTTGTGGCAATTAGGACATTCTGGCCTGTTATTACCAGCAGGAACAGAGCTAATAGGTTGAATCGGTAGAGGCTTTTGCTCCTGAGGCCTCAGCTGGTTCTTGTTTTGCTTCTTGAATGGCCTCTGATCCTTCTGCTGAAAGGCTTGTCACTTCTGCTGCCTTTCCTCATCAACATCTTTCCAATCTCTTTCGATTTGCAGGGCTCTATCCACTGCTTCCCTGTAGGTCCTGGGCACAGATAGCCTAACATTCATTTTGAACATAGGCTTTAATCCTTCCACAAAATGACTCAGTTTCTCTTCTGGGTCACTTCCTATCAATGGCACAAAATAGCACCATCTTTCAAACTTTCGCACATATTCCTGTACGGTTAAACTTCCTTGTTTTAGGATCAAAAATTCCCTCTTCAATTCAGACATCTTTCCAGTCGTGAAGTATTGCTCAAAGAATACTTGTTTGAAATCTGCCTAAGTAAGATTCAACAAATCCACAGATAATTTGGCTCCTTCCCACCAAATCATCGCATCCTCTCTCAGCATATAGATAGCGCACCTAGGCCTATCTAAATCGGACATTTGAAGGTACTCAAAAATAACCGCCATGGATTGATCCAGCTTTCAGCAACTAGTGGATCAGTAGTACCACTAAATTCCTTAGGTTTCTGTCGTCTGAACTTCTCTTGGGGATCATCATTTCTTGGTCCCCTGCTGCTGCTTGATAGGCCATTTCCTCTATTGTTTTGTTCTACTAGCAGCCTTAACAGTAGTGTGATATTAGCATTATTATCACTATCAGTTTCTTCTAGTGGAATACCTCGTCTAGTTCTTCCTCTTCCTGCCATCTTATATTCTATAGCCCGTAATCCACCACATACATATATCAGAACATGTCAAATAATTTAAAGACAATGCTCTGAAAATAAACTCACAACTTAGAAGAACGGACGATGAACTTTGATCCAGCTGATGGTGCGTGTGTTTATCTCAGGAACGTTGCTCTGATACCATGTTGTGACGCCCGAACCCACGGGAATCACGGATTTTGGGTAAATAAAAATTTTCGAATAAAATAAGGGCTGAAAGACAATTTGTTATAAGCTGTATTTCTTATAACTTTGAAAGAAACTGAAAACATGAAAACAAAATCTAACTGATACTCAATTGCGCGCCAACTACTGTAAACATTTTCGGAAAAATAGACTTTATTATAAATTGCAATTGCAATTTACAACAGCTGATATTCTATATAAATGTACAACTGTTGCAACTGATCTAATACAGTATATTCTAAAACAAAACAACATCAACTATGACACGGAAAACGCTGGCCTTTGACAAACACACACCACCCAGCAGCTGATTCAAGTTTCACCTTCTGTTCGCTCTCCAGTTGTCGCACATGCACCATTTTAAAAGCTAATGAGCCTAGGGGCTCAGAAAGTAAAACCTGAATAATAACAAGTTCAAATACGCAGGTGGACATCTGATCAATACATAATTTAAAGGAACATCAATGATCAATATCATTTTCTTTCTTAAACATTTCATAAAACATTCATTCTTTCTTTCATAAACTTGGAGACAGGGGATAATAGCCCAAATCTCAACATCATTATCATTTTTCCTTACATTTATGGCTCAGAAGCTCTTCTTAGGTCCGTGTTGCACCTGATCAAGTGACTACTGATATCAGCCTTAGCCTTTGGCTTCTTTGCGTTAGGGCAACCGACATATAGACGACTGCTCACCCTTCTCTTTATGGGAGGGCAACTGATAGCTGCTCACCTCATCCATTATGACCGTCTGTTATCTTTGCCATAAATCTCAAAATAAACTTTTGTTCCTTTAACATTCTTTCTTTAAACTTTCTTCTTAAAATCCTCGGGTTCCATCATTTAAAAACTCTTGCTTCCACTTTAAAATTTTACTGAGTATCGAATTCAGCTTTTGGAAACATATCATTGAAATGAAACCAGTCAAAAGAGAAACCAGTCGCAATTAATAGGAACCAGTCGCAAGAAAATGGAACAGTACTTATGAAACAAAATAGATTTCTACTATTCACGGGTTGTGCTAAAGGAAACCAGCTGCAAGGTCTTTTTACTAAAAACAAACGTATTAAATGAAACGACATCGTTGAAGTAGAAAACAGACATAATGACGTAAGAATATCTGCTAACATGAACAGTAACTATCTGTTGACAGCTACAACTTAAGGAAACGACATCGTTAGCGCATCTACCAGTCGCAAGAAAAGAGCTAACATACGTGAAACCAGACGCAAGTATTTTTGCTAAATAACCAGACGCAAGGAATAAGAACCAGTCGCAATGAATAGTACTTTAGAAGTGAATAGTGCAACTGCTGGAATACTACAATGGAATGCAACTGCTGAAATGAACAGTGCAACTAATGATTTTACGAAAACAACGCAACTGCTGAAATTTTACAATGGAATGCAACTGCTGGAATGAATAGTGCAACTACTGATTTTACGAAAACAACGCAACTGCTGAAATTTGACTTGATATTTTTAACATCAAAACAACAACTACGCTATCAGCCATTGCCTATCAAACCAGACTTTATACTGATTCAACTAGCAACTACCGATTACATAGTTATCAAATTCTGATATTACGACTAATGAAGGAAGAATATTCATAAACATTCTTGGATTGAACTCGAATCCTTAGTACTTTTAAAACATCATAAACTTTCTGGAAAACTTCTGGAAGCATCAAAACATCATTTGAACCCATCTTTCTTTATTTTTCATGTATAAATCATTTTAAACATGAACTATAAACATACTGTAACATATAGGCAAGAAGACTCAGAAAACATCAATATATGCTTTAAATGGTGAGTCAAGAATCAGCTTTTACTTGCCTTAAATGAAGCTTTGTAACAGCAACCGATTCCTGTAGAAATCTTCTCCTTTAAGCAACGCACGAACTTCTCTGGAAAATATTTTGAAGAACACTAAAGATTTTATTTGCAAATGATGAGGATATTTCTTTCAAAACAGGTTTTTTTATGAAAGGGATTAGTGGCATGCTACTTGTGAAATTAAGCATGACACACTTATAAAATTTAGTAAAATTTCCTTCCTCTCATTTTAATTTGTAAAACACCAAACCTTTTTCAAAAGAAATCATTTTTCCTCCTTCAAGATATTTTCAATCCATTTAAAAACTGCTCGTGCATCACCCTTGGAGTCATCCACTGAAACTAGCTGCGTCACATCTATTTTTCTGAAATCATTGAAATCAGACAATGCATAACATTTCAACATGCCATTTTAAATCTATAAAATGAACAAAATGCATAATGTGGTCCTATGGATTTTTGGGGCATTACAACTTTGTTTAGAGGTAGAACCGGAGTTAGGTTCTGGACCGTTGGAAATGTTGGGATTTGAATTAGACATGAGTTATTGATTGAGTTTCCTTAACAGATTTGAGGATTCTAGGTGCATCCTGCCGTGAATTGCCGTAGCAGGAGGAAGCTGACTTGCTTCAATTGTGTTTCTGTGCCTTGATTAATCTGTTGAGGTAGAAATCAGTAGTTGGAGGTACGAATTTAGCGACCTTTATAGCTTTGAGCTTGGACATGGCTATATTTCATGTTGTGAAATCTGCCTGCACTGATGGATGCATTTACGTGAAACAGACTGATGATTTATATGATTTTATGTTCTGTTTTCACGTATGAATTATTGTATGCATTGATATTGATTATTGATTGGCATTCATGCATACATATTGAGCCAGGCAGATTGATTGATGACCTGATTGAGAGCCACGTTGTGACTGGGCGACTGATGTGGTGTGCCTGAAAAGTCCAACGCTATCATCAGAGTGGTACTGATTTTTCGTTTCAGAATACCATCGAGCCGTGATGGCTGACGGGCCGGAATATCATGGACCGATGATTTCCTCGGTTGATTTACCGTGCGTGGTATAGAGGCTCGACTGAGATGATTTGCCAGTTGATATGCTGGTCTAGCTATCAGATCCTTGATAGCCCTCATGCATTTCATAGCATTGATTTATAGCATGTGCATGATTAGCTGTTTCATAGCTCTTCGTACTGAGGCTTGACCTCTGTTTTCCTGCTTTTGTGTTGTTTGGGTCTGTGTTACCCATTTGCAAGATCTTCAGGTAACCAGGCTGGACAGAGTGGAGCGTCAGCAGGTCGATCCTCGTTTCCTTGAGTCCCAGTCTATTTTTATTATATATTGAACCAGGGGATGCCCTGAGTCTTTATGTATTTTGGGGATCGTTGATGATTGAGATTTGATGTTACCTGTTTTGTTTGAGTTTGAGTTAACTCATATTTTGAGTATCGATATTTTGAATGTATGTTTTGAGTTCAGGCCCAAACTATTTCGAAAAATTTTTAAGCCCGATTTTACGCTTCCATGATTATGTTCTTATTTGTGCTCTAATCTTGTGAGATTAGCACGGGGCCTGACATTTTTGGTATCAGAGCTTAAACTGGGATAAGCTCGATTCCCTTTGATCACACTTGAGTCTAGGCACAGAGTTTTGATTTCATTTTGATTGACTCTATGACTTATGTGATCTTTTATCTGTCTATGTGATATATCTACTGGGAGATCTTACCTCTAGATTTGTTTAGATGCCGCCGAGGAGATGAAGAGGTAGGACGACTAGACGTACTGTGGAGGAGTCTAGGGCAGGTAGTGATGATGATGTTCATCAGGTTGAGAATGTTACTAGACAGATAGGCGAGATGGAGTTGGTCCTAGCTAGGTTTCAGCGGACGAACCCTCCGACGTTTTCTGCAGCAGAGGGTGGTGCGATGGCTGAGTCTTGGTTAGCTCAGATGAAGGAGTGTTTGATACTCTGGAGTACGCTCCCAAGAAGAGACTGAAGCTGGCGGTGTTGCAGCTGAGAGACAATGCACAGCGCTGGTGGAGAGGTACTTCTCGTATCCTTCGTGATAGTGGGGCTGTGATCACTTGGGAGAGCTTCTGTGAGGCGTTCAGATAGGAGTATACCCCGGATTCCTTCTATAACAGCCGGGAGCGGGAGTTTGACAGCTTGAATCAGGATAGCATGCGAGTGGCTGAGTATGCCCGACAGTTTTCTGCACTTTTGGTTTATGTGCCACACGTTACCAACCAGGAGAGGACAAAGAGGAACAAATTTCTGAAGGGCTTGAGGCCTGATCTGTACCGGATGGTTTTGTCTGGTTCACCTACGACCTATATTGATGCAGTGAACCGAGCGGTGGACATTGAGGAGAGTTTGATGGAGGTTGAGGCTCCGATTCAGCCGACTACTGGACGCACCTATCAGCCTGTGCAGGATATGTCACAATCTTTTTATTCTCCTCAGGGGTCGTAGCAGCAATCGAATCGCCAAAGGTTTCGACCTCGAGGGAAATAGTTTAAGAAGAAGGCGAATTCGAGTTCCTCTGGTTCTGCGAGTTCTGGTTCTGGAAGTGGTTCAAGCGATATGCCTTGTGGTCAGTGCGGGGGAAGACATCCGACTTCGCAGTGTCGTGGAGTTCAGGGGTCTTGCCGTAACTGCGGACAGCCAGGACACTTTGTTAGAGTGCGTCCTTTGTTGAGGGGACAAACTTCGGTTCCTTCGCAGCATGGATCAGCTGGTGGTTCTTCTCAGAGACCATAGTTTCCTGCCCCTACCCAGTGATTTGGATTCCAACCTCGTGAGCCTTCTAGGTTTGGAGCACCTTCGAGACCTCCGTCCCAGATTCCGCAGCAGGCTCAGGCGAACGCTTTGACGAGAGAGCAGGCTGAGGAGGCGCCTGGTATGATGATCGCACGTACATGCCTTATCTTTGATTATCCTGCGAGAGTTCTATTTGACACTGGTGCATCACACTCTTTTATTTCTGAGTTGTTTTTTTGTGAGTATGGGTTGAGTTCTTCCCCATTGTGTGATGTTGTCTCCGTGTCTACCCCTACTGGTGTGAATCTTTGGTCCATGAAGTGGAGTTGGATTGTGTGCTTCGATTTGATGAGCATATTTTGGAGTCCAATCTGATTGTTTTGGGAATAAGAGATTTTGATTGCATCTTGGGAATGGATGTGTTATCTAGCTATAAGGCTACTATTGACTGTTTTCATGGTGTGGTGAGATTTCGCCCTGACTCGGGTGAGAAGTGGGAGTTCTATGGTGCTGATTCACGCTCGAAGATTCCACTGGTGTCCGCCATGGAGATGTTTAGCCTGCTATCGCTGGATAATTCTGGATTCATGATCTATGCGCTTGACATTTCCCAAGAGTCACGGTTCTGATTGTTTTGGGAATAAGAGATTTTGATTGCATCTTGGGAATGGATGTGTTATCTAGCTATAAGGCTACTATTGACTGTTTTCATGGTGTGGTGAGATTTCGCCCTGACTCGGGTGAGAAGTGGGAGTTCTATGGTGCTGATTCACGCTCGAAGATTCCACTGGTGTCCGCCATGGAGATGTTTAGCCTGCTATCGCTGGATAATTCTGGATTCATGATCTATGCGCTTGACATTTCCCAAGAGTCACGGTTGGAGTAGAGCGACTTTCCGATCGTCCGAGAGTTTCCCGACGTGTTTCCAGATGAGATTTCTGGATTCCCTCCGAGATGTGAGATCAATTTCAGCATCGAGTTGGTGCCCGGTACTGCCCCGATTTCTAGAGCTCCTTACCATTTGGCGCCAGCAGAGTTGAAAGAGCTGAAGGATCAGTTGAGAGATCTCTTGGAGAAGGGCTTCATCAGACCGAGTATGTCGCCTTGGGGAGCTCCAATTCTTTTTGTGAAGAAGAAGGATGGGTCTATGAGGGTGTGCATGGATTTCAGACAGTTGAATAAGGCGACGGTGAAGAACAAGTATCCTTTGCCGAGGATTGATGACTTGTTCGATCAGTTGCAAGGATCAGTCGTATACTCGAAGATTGATTTGTGCTCTGGTTATCACCAGTTGCGGATTAGAGACGCTGACGTGGCGAAGACAGCATTTCGGAATCGATATGGGCATTATGAGTTTCTGGTCATGCCGTTTGGGTTGACAAATTCCCCAGCTGTTTTCATGGATTTGATGAATCGCGTCTTTAGCGAGTACATCGATCGGTTCATGGTCGTCTTCATAGATGACATCTTAGTGTACTCGAGAAGCATGAGAGAGCATAAGGAGAATCTCTGATTGGTGTTGTAGAGATTGAGAGACTCGCAATTGTACGCCAAGTTCGGCAAGTGTGAATTTTGGCTTGATCGGATTATCTTTTTGGGTCATGTGATTTCGGCGCAAGGGATTTCGGTAGATTCGAGTAAGGTCGAAGCAGTTCTTAACTGGGAGAGACCTAGGAACGTTTCAGAGATCCGCAGCTTCTTGGGATTGGCTGGCTATTACAGGCGTTTTATCGTGAAGTTCTCATCGATAGCCAGGCCTCTGACTCAGTTGACTCAGAAGGATAGGAAGTTCGTTTGGACTGATGAGTGCGAGTATAGTTTTCAGACGTTGAAGGAGAAGTTGACTACTGCTCCTGTTTTGGCTCTACCGTCTGGATCCGGAGGATTTGTTGTGTCCTCCGACGCTTCTCTGTATGTTTTAGGATGTGCTCTGATGCAGAACGGGTACGTGATTGCCTATGCGTCTCGACAGTTGAAGCCTCACGAGACGAGGTACCCTGTTCATGATCTGGAGTTGGATGCGATAGTGTTTGCCTTGAAGATTTGGCGACATTATCTGTATCGTGAAGAATTTGTGGTGTACACCGACCACAAGAGCCTGAAATATATCTTCACGCAGTCTGATCTGAATATGAGGCAACGACGATGGATGGAATTTCTCAAGGACTTTAACTGTGAGATTCAGTATCAGCCTGGGCGGATGAACTCAGTAGCAGATGATTTGAGTAGGAAGACCCAGCCTGCGATGCTTTCGTCTTTGAGTGTCTCTAAAGTCTATGAGCAGTTGAGTACTTCTGGTTGGCGTTTCCAGCCGGGTGATCAGTACTTTATGGTTTCTTCGATTATAGAACCGCAGATTGTGAGTGACATCAGGGAGGCGCAGAGGACTGATCCATATGTTCATGAGTTGAAGATTAAAGCTCGAAGTGGTCAGTCTGATGATTTCTCTGTTTCGTCTTATGGGTGTCTGAGATTTCGAGGAAGATTGGTGGTTCCGAACTTGATCGATTTGAAAGAGACCATTATGAATGAAGCGAATTGTAGTCATTACAGTGTGCATCCGGGTGAGAGAAAGATGTACCATGCCTTGAAATCTCACTACTGGTGGGAAGGCATGAAGAGCGACATCTCTGGTTTTGTTGCTAGATGTTTGAATTTCCAGTAGGTCAAGGCTGAGAGAATGAGACCTGGTGGATTGCTACAGAGTTTGGAGGTGCCACAATGGAATTGGGAGCATATCGCCATGGATTTTTTGACTCATCTACCTCGATCAAGTAGGGGATGTGATGCGATTTTGGTGGTGATTGATAGACTTTCGAAGTCAGCCCATTTCATTCCCTATGACGTGTGGTGTTCGATGAAGAAAATGGCGAAGCTGTACATAGACCATGTGGTTAGATTGCATGGAGTGCCTGTTTCAATAGTTTCTGACAGAGATCCAAGATTCACCTCTCGTTTTTGGAAGAGTCTGCAAGCAGCGATGGGTTCGAGATTGGCTATGAGTACAGCCTATCACCCACAGACGGATGGTCAGTCTGAGCGGACTATCCAGACTTTAGAGGATATGCTGCGAGCAGTTGTGATGGATTTCAGTGGTGGCTGGCAGGATTCTTTGTCATTGGTTGAGTTTTCGTATAATAAAAGCTACCAGGTGACTATCGGGATGGCTCCATTTGAGGCGTTGTATGGTCGAAAATGCAGATCTCCGATTTGTTGGGAAGAAGTTGGTGAGAAACAACTTTCTACCCCTGAGTTTGTGCAGCATATAAAAGATCAGATTGATTTGATTGGAAGTAGAATGAAGGCTGCACAAGATAGATTTACCAGCTATGCTAACCGAAGACGTCGACCGTTAGAGTTTGAGGTTGGCGATCGAGTATTTTTCAAAGTTTCTCCTTTCAAGCGCGTGATGCGCTTCAGATTTAAAGGCAAATTAGCTCCTAGATTCATTGGTCCCTTTGAGATTACTAAGCTTAGAACAGTAGGAATTCCTTACCCAGAAGCTGAAATCAGAGGAAGAACTATCAAATTCCACTGTACAAAGAAACCAGCAACTTCGCACTCCTCTCAAAAGTCGTTCGACAGCCTCAACTGGGTAAAAATCGGAAGAGCAACTCACAAGGAACCCAGCGCCACCAAAATCATCGAAAAAAAAGGCTGGAATCAACAGAAATCTAGGGAAGAAACGTTCGGGTGAACAGTAGCTATCGAGGGTTTGAAATTGGAGATAAGAAATATCAGGTTCAGAATAATTCTAAGTGTCAATCAACACTTATCTATATATCTCTCAATCCACCAGCTGCTGCTCACCAAAATCAGCAGACATCGAAACAGTAGGTATCTTACAACAAACACCAGCCGTTGCTCACAACAGATATCAGCTCTTCCTCTCAACGAAACCAGCAGCAACCATCAGACGTTGCATTCTCAAAAGAACATCAAAACGACGCCGCATCGCTCCAACAGCTGACAACAGATTCCTTGAAAAACAACCAACGACTGGTCTCATGAAATAAATCCAGACGACGTAAAGGGACACATCATCTTTGCTGCCAACAGCTGGACAAAAGCGTTACACTCAAAACGCTGTGTTTCAACTTATCAAAATGACGTCGCGTTGCTCCCATGACTGGTTCCTCAAACCAGTAGCTGGTCACTCATCTGGAACAATTTCTCACAACGCAACAGCTGATAGCGCTACAATTCAGTAGTAAACACCAAAATATTGACCAACACGTGTCGCTTTCTCGTTATTCCTCCCGCTCAATGCAACTGCTGCCAGTAGATACCTTTTCAAGAGCAACTACTGAATAGCAAAACGCAAGTGCAACTACTGATTCAAATTTCACCAGCTATGAGCTACAGTACCGTTGACTTGTGTTGACGTTTGGAATGCGCTACGTCTGGTTCTACGAAATGACAGCGTATTACTCCTACGCCACCAACAGCTGATAACAGACTTCATCAACTCACGCAGCTGCTGAATTCTACTGGAATCAGATTCATTTCGCAAAACCCTCAAAATTAACGCTACTAATTCCAAATCAATTCAATAATCACTAATCTAAAATCTGATTCCTCACATTCTCCCCATCTTAAGAGATTTCGTCCTCGAAATCAAAGGCATCAACTCACGCAGCTGCTAGAATTCTACTGGAATCAGATTCATTTCGCAAAACCCTCAAAATTAACGCTACTAATTCCAAATCAATTCAATAATCACTAATCTAAAATCTGATTCCTCACATTCTCCCCATCTTAAGAGATTTCGTCCTCGAAATCAAAGGCAAACTCAGGGAAAATTCAATCAAAACATTCAAATCAAACACAATCATCTAACCAAACTCGAAGCAAAGACAGAATTTACCTGGAATTCACACTATCAGTGCTCAAACAGATGAGGCCAATCCTGACTCATCTTCTCCTCAACTTCCCAGGTAGCTTCCTCTCGGCCATGCTTACTCCATTGGACCATCACCAACGGAATCACTTTGTTCCTCAGCTGCTTCTCCTTTCGATCCAAAATCTACACTGGATATTCAACATAGCTCAGGCAGAATCCAGCTCGACTTCGTCGGTTCTCAACACATGGGACGGATCTGGCTCATATTTTCTCAACATTGACACGTGAAAGACATCATGCATCGCTGCCAACTCATCAGGCAGTCTCAATCGATAAGCCAACTGTCCAATCCTATGGACTGTTAGTACTTTGTCTAGAGGTAGAACCGGAGTTAGGTTCTGCACCGTAGGAAATGTTGGATTTGAATTAGACATGAGTTATTGATTGAGTTTCCTTAACATATTTGAGGATTCTAGGTGCATCCTGCCGTGAATTGCCGTAGCAGGAGGAAGCTGACTTGCTTCAGTTGTGTTGCCGTGCCTTGATTAATCTATTGAGGTAGAAATCAGTAGTTGGAGGTACGAATTGAGTGACCTTTACAGCTTTGAGCTTGGACATGGCTATATTTCGTGTTGTGAAATCTGCCTGCACTGATGGATGCATTTACGTGAAACAGACTGATCATTTATATGATTTTATGTTCTTATTTCACGTATGAATTATTGTATGCATTGATATTGATTATTGATTGGCATTCATGCATACATATTGAGCCTGATAGATTGATTGATGACCTGATTGAGAGCCACGTTGTGACTGGGTGACTGATGTGGTGTGCCTGAAAAGTCCAACGCTATCATCGGAGTGGTGAGCGACTTACTTGTCATTTCGGAATACCACCGAGCTGTGATGGCTGACGGGCCGGAATATCACAGACCGATGATTTCCCCGGTTGATTTACCGTGCGTGGTATAGAGGCTCGACTGAGATGATTTGCCAGTTGATATGCTGGTCTAGCTATCTGATCCTTGATAGCCCTCATGCATTTCATAGCATTGATTTATAGCATGTGCATGATTAGCTGTTTGATAGCTCTTCGTACTGAGGCTTGACCTCGTATTTGTTTTCCTGCTTTTGTGTTGTTTGGGTCTGTGTTACCCATTTGCAGGATCTTCAGGTAACCAGGGTGGACAGAGTGGAGCGCCAGCTGGTCGATCCCCGTTTCCTTGAGTCCCAGTCTATTTTTATTATGTATTGAACCAGGGGATGTCCTGCGTCTTTATGTATTTTGGGGATCGTTGATGATTGAGATTTGATATTACCTGTTTTGTTTGAGTTTGAGTTAACTCATATTTTGAGTATCAATATTTTGAATGTATTTTTGAGTTCAGGCCCAAACTATTTCGAAATATTTTTAAGCCCGAGTTTACGCTTCCGTGATTATGTGCTTATTTGTGCTCTAATCTTGTGAGATTAGCACGGGGCCTGACATTTTCTGTTGATCCTGGGCTGCCTTCAGTCTTTCCTTTATGATAGCTACATTTTTCATTGTTTTCTGGACGAGTTCAGGTCCTGTGATGGCCTTTTCTCCAACTTCATCCCAATACAGCGGCGATCGACATTTCCGTCCATAGAGGGCCTCATATGGTACCATTCCTATGCTGATGTGATAGCTAATGTTGTATGCGAACTCAATTAGAGGCAGATGTTCGCTCGAATTACTACCAAAGTCCAAGGTGCATGTCCGCAACATGTCTTCTAGGGTTTGGATGGTCCTCTCAGTTTGGCCATCTGTGTGCGGATGATAAGCCGTGTTGAGGGTGACCTTACTTCCCATAGCTTCTTGGAAGCTCTTCCAAAAGTGAGATACGAACCTTGGGTCCCTATCTGACAGAATGCTGGTTGGAACCCCATGCAGTGTGACGATGTTGTCCATGTACAACGAAGAAAGCTTATCCAGGCCGTAGTTCATTCGGACAGGTAGAAAGTGCGCGAACTTTGTTAACCTGTCCACGATTATCCATATTCCATCATAGCCTAGTCTCGTCTTCGGCAGACCTACCACAAAGTCCATGGATATGTTTTCCCACTTCCACTCTAGAATTTTCAGTGGTTGCAATAATCCTCCAGGTCTTTGATGTTCTTCCTTGACCTGTTGACATACATGGCACCTAGCAACAAAATCAGCAACATCTCTTTTTATCCCATTCCACCAGAAGTGTTCTTTCAAATCCCTATACATCTTTGTACTCCCCGTGTGGATTGAGAACTTGGACTTATGCGCTTCAGACATCACTTTCTGACGGATGTTCTCGATGTTGGGTACACTTAGTCGTCCGTTCATCCAAATAACTCCATCTTGGTCTGCTTGGAAATCAGTCATTTTCCCTTCCTTGATTTGTTCTTTCAGCCTCATTAAGCTGGGGTCTTGATCCTGCTTTAGCTTGAACAAATTCTCTAAGACACGGTTGGGCGAGATCGATGATAGTATCACCTTGTTCATATTCTTTCGACTTAACGCATCGGCTACCTTATTTGCCTTCCCTGGGTGGTAGTTTATTGTCAAGTCGTGGTCCTTTAAAAGCTCTAGCCATCGTCTTTTTCTCAGATTCAATTCTTTCTGAGTGAATATATACTTGAGACTCTGATGGTCGGTGAATACTTCACACTTTGCCCCATAAAGATAGTGTCGCCAAATCTTTAGGGAAAAAACGACCGCAGCTAGCTCTAGATCATGGGTTGGGTAGTTGTGTTCATGCATCTTCAGTTGTCTTGAGGCATAAGAAATTACTCTGCCATCTTGCATGAGTACACACCCTAGTCCTCCTTTCGATGCATCGCTATAGATGGTAAAGCTTTTGTCCCCTACGGGTAGCGTTAGAACAGGGGCAGATGCAAGCTTCGTCTTCAGAGTTTCGAAGCTTGTCTCACATTCTTCGTTCCAGTTGAACTTGGAGTTCTTCTGGGTGAGTCTAGTGAGTGGTAAGGCTATTGATGAGAATCCTTCTATGAACCTACGATAATAGCCAGCCAGTCCCAAGAAGCTTCGAACTTCTGTCACTGTCTTCAGTATAGGCCAGTCCATGATAGCTTCTACCTTCTTTGGATCCACTGATACGCCTGCCTCAGAAATTATATGACCTAGGAATGCCACACTCTTCAACCAGAATTTGAACTTCTTGAACTTGGCGTACAGTTGTTTCTCCCTCAGAGTTTGAAGGGTGATTCGAAGGTGTTCCTTGTGTTCTTATTCACTTGGTGAGTACACAAGTATATCGTCTATGAACACCACCACAAATTTGTCGAGGAACGGTTAGAATACACGGTTCATGAGATCCATGAAGGCCGCTGGTGCATTGGTTAGACCAAATGGCATCACCGTGAATTCGTAATGGCCATACCTTGTTCTAAACGCAGTTTTAGGAACGTCTTCAGCCTTGATCTTTAGTTGGTGATAACCCGACCTCAAATCTAACTTGGAGAAGGTTGTAGCTCCCTGAGTTGATCAAAGAGGTCGTCAATTCTTGGAAGATGATACTTATTCTTGATTGTGATCTTGTTCAACTCTCTGTATTCGATGCACAATCTCATAGTTCCATCCTTCTTCTTGACAAATAACACTGGAGCTTCCAAGGTGACACACTGGATCTGATCTGCTTTTTGTCTAGCAGTTCTTGTAATTGATCCTTGAGCTCCTTGAGTTCAGCAGATGCCATCTGGTAGGGTGCCTTGGAAATTGGGGCCGTCCCTGGCACTAGGTTGATACCATTCAAGCATACAAAATATACATATACATATACTGAATAACAAATCTCAGAAAGAGCATATACAGACAGAGCATAGCATAACAGGTAGCACTGATAATTACTTCGTTTCTATGGTTACTGATCAGTCCCAAATTTTTACTCCTCTAAGGGGTCGAGGCCATATAGTTACACCACGTAACTCAGGGTGCGGAATATTCCGTAGACCCATATTACGACAGAAATATCAGTGCTAAAACAGAGCATAATTCATATCATGACTTGACACGAAACAGAATTTGATACGGAACAACTGCTCGAACAGTAATTCAAAACAGAGCTTAGTATGAATAATATAATATTTGAAATGAATAATATAACAAAAGCCCACTTACCGTTTGTTAATGTCTGATTGGCTCAAAGAATGAAATTTGTGCAGGATTTCAACTACGAAATTTGATACCGCTTGAGCAGAGTTGCAGCGTGGAAACTTACTGATATTGTACTGAAATTTTCGGAGTGAGTGAGGGAAAATGCTGCCATCAGCTGGGTATTTATAGGTGCAGAAATGAGAGTCAAAAGGTCAGCCATTAAAGCTTTGAATTCCTGATTTTATGGCCATTAAAATAGCTGTTACAAGAGCAAAGGTATAGGCATTGATTTGGGGCTCTTAATTGGCCATTAATCCCTCTAAATTGGCAGTTACTATTACAAAATTTGCTCTGTACGTGTGAAGAAGCTTACTGAAATTCGGCCAAAATCTGAGTTTTCGTCGCCAAAATCTAATTTTCGTTGGTCAAAGATGAGTTGACCGTCCAAAGCTGAGTTGACCTTTCATAGCTGAGTTGACCAGTCATAGTTGAGTTGACTGCTGACTGTACGGAATCTATGTTGACTGTTGACTGCTGGCTGCTGACTGTACATATCTCAGCTGACTGCTGACTGTACAGATCTGAGTTGACAGACCAGAAGCTGGGATGACCGACCAAAGCTGAGTTGATCGACCAATTTAATTTTTTTTTTGGAACCTGATTTTCTGGGTTTTCACAATATATACAGTATATAAAAGAGAAAAGTAATTCTTTTGATCCACTTGTAACTATTCTAATTTGGGTTCTGCTTCATTAAGTTTTTCTAAGTTGGGTTCTGGTTCACTAATATTCAAATTTCTGGTGTTTTGGTCAAGTTGTTGATATTGTATCGGATTGTCAAAAATTCAGACTTCACATAAGTATTTTCTGGTACCACATTAACATTCCGGAGAAATAAGGATGGAAGCTAAAAAATCGAAGTTAAAACCAAATGTTTAAAATTCAGTGGACCAAAACCTGAAGTAAGATTTTAATAAATGAACCGAAACGCTATGTTCCTATATGTCGTTAAGGTGCAATCTGTTGTGCCACTCTTGAACATTTCTTGGTGATTTAAGTCGAGGATTATATTAATGCTCGAGTAAGTTCAAGGTTCGAACTCACACTGGATATGAGCTCGAGAGATCCATTTGTGTTGACAAAGTTTGTATATAAACATGTCTTTCCAAAAACTCAAATCATGAGTTTTGCTTGGGTTTTCACCTTAATGATACTATTTCATGAGCTCTACGTAGAAAATCAATATTAAAGTTTAATTTGCAAAATAATAATATTGATGTAGCCAAATAGTTCAGCCGAAGAGCCAGCGCCACCTTTACGGGAGAAAGAGCTCGGACGTCGGGTATCACGTCGATCGTCGGTCACTGAAAGGGGAAAAGTCCTTCTCTTTGTTACCTGCAGCCATAAACACAGGTCAGAGGGCGCCGGAGGTGAGTCCGGCAAAGCCCCTCCGATGCCTATGTCAGGCAGTGCGCGAGATAGAAAAGAGGTGCTGTGAGAGCAAGTGAATGAAAGAATCAAAAAAGTCCCTTTAACATAAGGCGTACCTGGTATTTATAGAGAGGCTAGTGTTAAAGTAGATGCCCAACTAGCCAACTTGTGGCGTGTGGGTTTTTATTGACTCTTTTATATAACGATCTCTTTATATGACATTCGCATTTCTTTATGGCATTCTTTATTTTCATTATGTTATATGATGTTAACAATTGTGTTGGATAAAGACCTAGAATACACCATAGTGTATGTTAGATGTGATAGTGGATATGATGGCTATCATGAAATACATCTAATATTCACTGTGTATTCTGAATACGTTCCTAGTCGATTGGGCCGTCAAAATGAGGATAAGGCCGCCCGAGCTTGAGACTAGCATCTGCGATGTGAAGTACCATGTTTCATTGGTAAGGAACATTGTGATGTTCTGAGCATGCAGATGGATAGTGACCTGGTGATCTATCGAACTACCCTCGTTCGAACTTTCCAAGTGGTTACCATTTGTCGAGTGGATAAGTCCGAGGTCTTGGTTGTACTGATTAGTCCTCGCTACTCGAAACGTCATTGAGACTCTACATGATAGGCGCCTCACTTTGACCCGTTTGCCGACTCAATTGGGGTCATTAGCCGACGGGATTGGGTGAGGTCCCGATACATGTAGGAGTCGACGCTTCATTGTCGAGGATTCACAGCTCGCTTTCATGCGTGGATATCCTATGATATCTGAGTGGATAATAGTGTATAAATCTCTGGACAGAGTATTAGATGAGTTTTAGGTAAATGGGTTTGCCTAGTAACACTCGCGATGTCACTATTCGATCTCCAAGATGTATGCATAGCTATCGGATCTCTAACGACTCTCGATTTACCAATGGTCGTTGATCTGATCGGGATATATGTGTTGAAAGGACCGTACTGTACGCTAACCACGACCAACTGGTTCTTTCAGGCACTATCAGTGATACCTAGGGGATCATGGGGCGATGTTGATAGGTGCTTTACCATGATCCGTTGGGCAAGTCTGAAATTGTGATTTCGGAGCCACAATGGTTGTGGGCCCACGGCTAGCTGTATCCCTGAACCATTGAGGGTCACACAAGTACTGGATTCATGATTCCCGCACGGAAACTGAGCTCAATGTGTTGAGCATAGGAGGAGGATTTTAGGAAGTGCGACTTCCTAAAAGTCAACAGGGGTGAAATTGCGATTTCCCAAAGTTGAGGGGCAAAACTGTCATTTTGGACTAGGTAATCTGAAAAATTGTTTTTCACATCATAACGTTCAGTTTTGGAAACTGAGTCGATCCGTCCGATTTTATCGTCGATCGGTGTTATGATGAAACCATAGTGATTTAATTGAACCGGATGTTCACTTGGACCTGGGCCTGACCCAAGTCCAATGGGCCGGTACATACCCATTGTAAGTCTATTAATTATAGACTTAGGGTTTTAATCACACAACTCAACACACACAAACCCTAGCCTCCTAGTTGGCCGCCGCCCCCTCCCTCTTCTCCTCTCCCTCCCGCCGCCGCCGTGATCGGACTTGTTCCGATCGTCTTGACGAGGAGAATCCGTTCGTGCTAAAATCTGTCAGATCTTCTAGTGCAGATTGACGGAGGAATCGCGTTTCCGGTCGTGGACCTGATTGACGATCTACCGTCGCCTACCGATTTAAGTGCCGGTTTCCTCGTGAAACTGGTCGGAGCCAGGCGCCTAGACGCCAGCAAGGTAACGATTCAAACATCCTATATATGGATTTTAAGAATTGTATTGATATATTGAGCGGTTCCTGGGGAAAAACTTTTAAACTTCCGCTGCGCCCCCGAGAAACGGGATCCGGATCCGCCATTGTATGCCAAAAGCTAGGCGGTTTGAGATGAGTGTATCTCGGCGGAGATCTCGGGCGGGCGAGATCTTCTCTGTGATTCTCGGGGATCCTGTTGTGTAGATAAGGGAAGTCGTATCGTCCCCGGATCTTCTAAGTAAGGAAAGATGTATTCCAACAATATTCTGTACACACGTCGGGACATGCTCCTCGGGAGGAATTCCCGAAGTGGTAGTGAAGCCTCGGGCGGAACCTGGTAACGATAGAGCACCCTCGGGAAGCACTCCCGAGCTCTAGTATCGTATATCGCGCCTGTAGCGTGGTGCTGATCCTCCTTGGGTGACTCCCGAGCTGTACCTGTGCCGAGGTCAGGGATGAGTTGTTCTATTCTCGGGTCCCGAGGTGGTTATGGGGGGTATCAGGAGTATCCCCCTCCGCTAGTCCTAGAAGAATTGAAGTATAGGAGTATTTGGACCTGAGGTCGGGACCCGAGCTAAAACTTTATTTCTTCGTGGCCTTATACCTCCGATAAACTTTGATAAACAGCAGTGTTGATGCTCGAGGTTCATGAGTAACTGTTTGTGTTTCTTCGAAGAAAACCATAATCCTTGTGCAATCATTCTCAGCCCTTGATTAACCTCAATCGAACGGTCAATTTCTAGCTCGCATCTCGAGGAGTCTCTTGGAATTCCCGAGGTAGAATTTTCCTATAAATAAGAAACTTCTCTTATTCATTTCCACCTTTGCTCTCTTTCCGCATCGAAACTCTGCCGAAATTCCCACCTGTTCTCGAGCTAGTTTTACTGCCTCCCGACCTCCTGTAAGTTTTCACAATTTGCTATCTTTTTATAGAAATGTCTTCCCCTAATAGTAGCATCGTTAGGGAGGTAGCGGAGTCGATAGATCTTTCCTCGATTTCTGAGACTAGTCGTAGAGAAGAGGGGACCTCGAGCTTAGCAGATCCCCATAGGGCTAGGATACTTAGAATCGACCAAGATGAAGCAAGGTTAGCTGCCCAGGGTTGCACTTGGTACGAGATTAAGGCCTCTACCCTTAGGGAATCGGATATTCCTTTGATCAGGGACAAGGGATGGATATCCAAGCTATTTGAGGTGGTAGTTCCCCGAGTCGAAGCCCGAGCTCACCGACCCCCGGTCGGCTTCCACACATTCTATGTAAACCAAATAGAGCGGGTCTCAGGTTTCCCATTCCCAAGTTTATCACCAGTTTGTGCGACCACCTCGGGGTCAGTCCTAGCCAGCTCACCCCGAAATCCTTAGCTCCCTGCTTTCCTTAGGGATTTTACTGAAGTTTTTCAGAATCCCCCTCTCAACTTATACTCTAATTCCGGCTAGTCCAAATCAAGAGGCTAGGCCCCGGGAAGTTTTACATCTCTAACCAGTGCGTAGGCGGCAACCCGAGCTCACACAAAGGGTGGATGAGCAGGTATTTTTTCATTAAGCGTATTTCAAGCCGAGAAAATCCTTGGAATTGTGACATGTCGTGGCGAGATAACGCCCGTACTCAGCCTCCCCCGATTCCCGAGCACTCCCCTGACCTATCCCAACTTCTCGAGGTCACGAGAGAGAAGTGTTTTGATGCTCAATCATTGATCGAGGAAGATCTGCTGTGCCATTTTAATTTTAGTCCAAAAAGAGTTCGGCTGGTCGGGGATTTAGGTATCTCCATTGTGTTGTTGTGCTGGCCTTGCTATTCCTGAAATCTGATCTGTTAACTTGTGTTTTACCTCTGCAGACGATAGGATGTCAAAAGCTGAGATGTTGAAAGCTCTGAAAGCAAGGAAAAACGAGCCGGAAGGAGCCTCTCATTCTCTAGACAAGGGAAAGAGGAAGGCCGAGGCAGAGGGGGGGGAGAGGCGCAAGAAGCGTTATCACGAAAAGACCCCAGAGCCTACTCGGGAGACGATTCTCGAGATCCCGATCAGTGAACCGAAAGGTGCGAAGGGTAAAGCCCCCGAGCATCAATCTACCGAGGAGCCCCACGGTTGCTAGATGCCTGTGACATCTCCTTCATGGCCAAGCCCTCCGGCTCTGTCTCATTAGATTTCACTCGACGCTTAATTCCCGACCAAGACTATGACGTGGTGAAGAGCGTTCCCGATCTTGCAGCCCTAGACGCTTCTAGCCTCCACTTTATGCAGGTATACCCTGACTGAAGCCCCTACTGATGGATCCGATGTCCATACTAATTTTTATTCTTGCGCAGGCCTTGGTGTGGAGTGGTGAGGTGGTGAATCGCCTCATCCAAGCACGGGAGGAGATCACGAAGACCAAGCACTCAATGGATGAACAGCTCGTGGAGATTTGAGCAAATAATGATAAGGATAAAGAGGTAATAGCGCTTGAGCTAGAGGCATCCGGAGCTGAGGCGCAGTTGTCTACGCCCCGAGCTCTTCATGTCGAGGAGGAGAACAAGGCCCTTCAAGCTGAGGTGGACAAATGGAGGGGCGAAGCGGCAAACTCTTGGGAGCTCGGGAAGGAGAAGTTCCTGCAATCCAAATAGTTTAGAGTTCTGTGCTCCGGGAAGGCCCTAGCCTTTTTTGAAAAGGGTTTTGACGGGTGTAGCACAATTCAGGGAGAGTGGGTATACTGAAGAAGAGCATCTGGCCCCCTTCCTCGATGTGGAGCGTGCTCTAGCAGCCCTGTCGGACGATGAAGATGCGGAGGAAAGTAACCTCAGCCAGGAAGAGGCCCCGCCAGCTTGATCATAGAATTATTTTCCTCATGTATCCCGAACTAGTCTTTCAGATTAATGAAATCAGCTCTTCCTTGTTTACCTTCGTTTACTTTTACTTTGTCGAATGCGAGATGAACTATCCCGAGCAACTTTGAGTTAAGGTAACTCACGTATGAAAATCATCGAATAAACTCCCTCGGGACAACTTCACACAATAGAATTCGCTTAGGTGTAGGGAGGAAACGCCCGAGGTAGACTTATATGCCAATTCCATTGATAATCCAGAGTTGAACTCATGACGCCGAGCTGTGCCAACGAAGGTTCGACTTTATATACCGAGCTATGTCCATGAGGGCTGGACTTTATATAACGAATTGGTCGGGCTGAGTGGCCAGTGAGGAACTAGACTTATGTATTTGCGTAGAAGAGCTATGCGAAGAGGTGCCAGTGCGGAACCGGACTTAGATGCCGAGCTGGTCGGGCTTAATGGCCAGTGCGGAACTGGGCTTATATAATTACGAAGAAGAGCTACGTGAAGAGGTGCCAGTGCGGAACTGGGCTTAGTTGCTCAAGTGGGGTTGTCACCCGAGGAGGTGCCAGTGCTGAACTGGGCTTAGTTGCCGAGCTGGTCGGGCTTAATGGCCAGTGCGGAACTGGGCTTTGTTGTTGTAATAAACTCCCAAGGGCATGACGTTTTCTTGAGAAGGTCGAGATAATCGATTCCCGAGCTCGTAACGCGCTGCCGAGCGAATAACGCGCTTGGAAGCAAAAAACGGACTCCCGAGCAAAGAGCGTGCTCCCGAGCAAATAACGTGCTCCCGAACAAAGAACGTGCTTCCTAGCAAATAACGCGCTTTGAAGCAAACAACGGGCTCCCGAGAAAAGAGCGTGCTCCCGAGCAAGTAACGTGCTCCCGAGCAAGTAATCGCGCTTTGAAGCAAATAACGGCTCCCGAGCGAAGACCGTGCTCCCGAGCAAATAACATGCTCCCGAGCAAAGAACGTGCTTCCTAGCAAATAACGAGCTTGGAAGCAAATAATGGGCTCCCGAGCAAAGAACGTGCTCCTGAGCAAATAACGTGCTCCCGCGCAAGTAACGCGCTTTGAAGCAGATAACGGGCTCCCGAGCGAAGAGCGTGCTCATGAGCGAATAACGTGCTCCCGAGCAAATAACGCGCTTTGAAGCAATGTATAATGGGTTCCCGACCAGCGCGATATAGGATTTTCAAGCAGGATAATAAGTCCCCAGCAGATCGGGATAATAGATTCCTCAGCGGGACAGCATTACATGTCGACTCATGCTAGAACAAAATATTTCGTAAAGTAACACAACCAGAGGGGAGTAATCACTAACTTGGGTTACGATGTTGGTGCGCGAGCTTTAACCGCACCCGGCGATGGTTTCCTGGGCCCGACAAGATGAGGCTTCCGAGAAGAGCATAGAATAATTTCTCGAGCAGAGGGATATAGTAAACCCTCGGGCAAGACATAATAAATCTCCGAGGTGGTAGAAATATATGCCACAACCAACAAATTCAACATATTCCCGAACCGGTCGGGGTGATAGATTGCTTCGGTAAATACAGGTCAGACATTTCCCCGAGCAAATCGAGTTGACCTGCACTACAACATAGTTTTTCCTAAAGCAAAGTATCTTACGGAATAAGATAATTACTAACCTTGGTTTAACTTGTCCGTAAGCGAGCCACAATCTCGGGCGAAGGTTGCGACGTGTGATAGATTGCTTCGGTAAATACAGGTCAGACATTTCCCCGAGCAAATCGAGTTGACCTGCACTACAACATAGTTTTTCCTAAAGCAAAGTATCTTACGGAATAAGATAATTACTAACCTTGGTTTAACTTGTCCGTAAGCGAGCCACAATCTCGGGCGAAGGTTGCGACGTGGCCGGGCGAAGAGTGGCTCTAGTAATATGCGATCCCTCGTAAGATATTCCAGGTCGAGAGTCGCACTTGTGCTAGCCCCATAGGTCGGGAGATGTGCTACCCAACCGGATAGGTCGGGGTGCACTCCACCAAAAGTATCCTGCGCATTTATATACGAGCCAAAGTGGTGGAATGTACCTGTTTGGGGTAATTATGGACCTGCGTGGGCCTGAGATGCTCCCTCATCTACCACCAAGTTTCTTGGGCGAAGCCGGGCTGTTGCGCTCCGCGCCACCGAGCTGGGATGCCGCTGGCCATACTAGCAGGGTAGTCAGTTCCCGAGGCTCCGAGGCGACGCTTCTAACCAGGGAGATGGGCCAGCGAGCCTACAGCAGGATAGTCTCCCGAGATCGGGTCGTGAGCATAAACTTAGCAAAATCAGGCTTCTTGCTGCGGGCGAACTTGCGAGGGAGAGCATCGTCCCCGAACTTTGTTCCTCCCTCGATCAGGCGATCTTTTCTCCTCATTTCCCGATCTCTGTGGCCTATTGGTCGGGCGGCGATTGTGACTCAGGTTTAACCAGCAATTGTTCCACTGTAGTCGCTACCCGTCGAGCTATCTGGGCCGTAGTGAGATTGGAAAAGGAATCACCCCGATTCTTCCGCTCTTGAAATATACCCTTCACTTTGCTGGTGTCCTTGATACCCTGAGCTCTAATCCTTTTAGGTGGCGTCTTGTCTTCTTTCTTCAACGTTTTCCCACAGACGACGCCAATTGATGTAGCCAAATAGTTCAGCCGAAGAGCCAGCGCCACCTTTACGGGAGAAAGAGCTCGGTCGTCGGGTATCACGTCGATCGTCGGTCACTGAAAGGGGAAAAGTCCTTCTCTTTGTTACCTGTAGCCATAAACACAGGTCAGAGGGCGCCGGAGGTGAGTCCGGCGAAGCCCCTCCGATGCCTAAGTCGGGCAGTGCGCGAGATAGAAAAGAGGTGCTGTGAGAGCAAGTGAATGAGAGAATCAAATAAGTCCCTTTAACATAAGACGTACCTGATATTTATAGAGAGGTTAGGCGGTTTGAGATGAGTGTATCTCGGCGGAGATCTCGAGCGGGCGAGATCTTCTCCGCGATTCTCTGGGATCCTGTTGTGTAGATAAGGGAAGTCGTATCGTCCCCGGATCTTCTAAGTAAGGAAAGATGTATTCCAACAATATTCTGTACCCACGTCGGGACATGCTCCTCGGGAGGAATTCCCGAAGTGGTAGTGAAGCCTCGGGCGGAACCTGGTAACGATAGAGCGCCCTCGGGAAGCACTCCCGAGCTCTAGTAGCGTAGATCGCGCCTGTAGCGTGGTGCTGATCCTCCTCGGATGACTCCCGAGCTGTACCTGTGCCGAGGTCAGGGATGAGTTGTTCTATTCTCGGGTCCCGAGGTGGTTATGGGGGGCATCAAATATCATATAGAAATGTGAAAAAAAATTTCTTTATTATTTAATAATAAATTCATTTATTCATTTTTTAGTTTGCGAACAGTAACTCTACTTTGTGTGGAACCTACGGTATATCGTCCCAAACTACAAGTACTAGGCAATGACTTCAATTCTGGTTATTTAATATTGTCATTAAATATAATATTACTTTCTCAAATTTTTGCCTAATTTCTCACATGCTACAAGTCGTGTCTAAATCAGATCTCGACTGAAGTACGAAAATTCTTAATATTTTTATTATATAATAATTCCAGATATAAGACCATATGTTTTTAGATAGTAATATTTATTTAAAAGTTTCATATTAGTTTTATTATTATTATTATTTCTTTCATTCTTTTTTCAAAAATCTTGTAACTTTCCTTTCACAAGTGAAGAATTTTATTAAAATAATTATTTTAATTTTGATAGACATAATAGTAAACTATTATACTTTTACACATGATTTAAATTTTATAAAGATTTAAATTAGAGTTAATATTAAATAGTGTACTGATAGGTGAGTTGAATAATTTTGGAAGTTTAAGTTTAATTAGATGACGTGATAAAAAATCACACCAATAAAAAGGGATGAAAAATTATTCTAGTTAAAATGGGAACATAGAATTAAACTTATGAAAAGCGTGAAGCATATGTCGAAGAGTGATAGTGAAACTCAAACTTTCTAAGTGTTGGGTTTGGAAATGGAACAATTTTAATTTTGATAAAACAAAACTTGTTATTGTATTTCAAAATTATTTATTCAAGTTAGTAGGTAGATGCAAAGTTTCCAAATATAATTCCAGCATATCTGAATTTATGACAGCTGGGTAGTTTATCTCACAAACACTTAATGCAAATGACAAGCGGATAACGGCTGAAATTATAATTTAAATGTCAAGAACTTGTTAACAACATAACCGGGTAAATTCCAAGCTCTTATATGCTAAAAAGCCATAGATATTTCAACTAGATGAATTCGGGAGAGCATTCTGATTAAGATGGACAAGTGACAGTATTTGACTTATATTTTGCAAATCAAAGATCCAAGTGACAAGAAGCTATAACTGTTGCAAAGCCAAATCAAATATTTATAACTCATATTTTAGGTGAAATGGATGAATCTCAAGTGCCGCAAAGCTACAAAGACACTGCAACTTCTGGTAGGAGTTGAGAAAAATATTCTATGTTTTGGTGAAGACAAAAATTAGCTCGGAATAAACCGATCACATCAAGCCAGAGCATCAGATCGTGTATAAGCTGAGTAAAGTCAACTCAGTGTAGGCTGAGTAAAGTCAAATCAGTTTTAAGTTTCAGTTTAGCTCGGAGAAGAGCATATCAGATCAGGTAGAGTAAAGTCAACTCAGCTTTGGAACATATCAGTTAAGAAGTGCAGATCAGATCAGATCAGAATGGAGCTTCGTATAGATCAGGTCGGTCTGGAGCTTCACGTAGAACAGATTAAATCGAAAGAGCAGATTTGGTCGGAAGAATAGATCAAATCAGGATCGAAGCGCAGGACTGTTTAGGTTAGGTCTTTCAGTAGATCAGTCTGGAGCTTTGTATTCATCAGATCAGAGCAAACTTCGAGGCTACGATTTGACAAAAAGTTTGTTGTAGTTGTGCTTTTCCGCAAATGTCACAGTCTGACTGTATAAAAGATTTGCTAAAAGAAGGACCATTTAGTGGAGTGATACAGAGCAAATCACAATCTTTTAATGATCATTAAATGCACATAAAAGAATTCCACGACTGAGTCTACCAGACGTATTTATTACCGTTTTGAATTTAAAGTGTATAAATAGACGAAGAAGAAGAAAGGAAGAGAAGAGACGAGATATAGAAAACAATCAGAATATCAACACGTTATTCAAGCTCTTCATTTTCTTCGTCTTACATAATCTTACTTTATTGCTTCTATTTCAAAATATTCTGTAATCAATTCCAGTTGTGTACTGAAAATATAGGATCGTATTTGAACAGATCAGACTACAAAAAAGCCTCGATATTTGCATTTGCAACCTGCGTACTATTTTTGAGTGATATTAGGAATTCAGATCGGGTGCGCCTGACTGTGTGGGATACCCTGTATTCTATTCAAAGTCTTCTAGTGAAGATCTTTCCATCTCGGAAGAAGGGGAGATTGTAAAAGCGTTGCTTCAAACTTCCAGAAACAAATCTATTCTTAATATTTTAGTTTGCATACTATCGCCTTATCACTGCTTGATTGATATATTTCCACATAAATATTTTATTTCTCAAGAAAGAATAATAGATTGAGTACTGGATACAAATACTAATCCAACTGAGTCCTAAAAATCGTTTTAAACACAGTTTTTAAAAGAGTTCTTCAACCCCCTTCTGAACTCTGTATTGTCGTGTTTCGATCCTATTAGGAGTTCTGGTAGAAGATGAAGTTTCATCTACGGGAAGAATTAAATAGTTCCAGTAAATGCTTCATATCTCTCAACTTGATTATTGTGACCTTAATTTTAGGAAGATTAATTGGTTAAATTAATAGGATTTTAAGAATTCAGATTTGTGCGCGGACAAATCAGGTTGTTCAGCATTCTGTTGGAAGGCTTCGTTTGCATTTTTGGGTCAGACTTCATATTTGGAACAATTCTGGAAGTTTTAGTATTTTTGAGTTTCTGAGGAGAGATCTGATTTCGTGGGAGAGATCTGTTCACGCTAGAGGAATCTGTTGGCAGTAGCGCGCGACTGCGAGAACTAGCGAGAAGAAGACACGTGTTGGTCAACAGCTGAGTTGATCAGCTGTTGGTATGTCGATCAGCTGTTGGTTTGTCGATCAGCTGTTGGTTTGTGGATCAGCTATTGGTTTGTCGATCAGCTGTTGGTTTGTCGATCAGTTGTTGGTAGTGAGGTGACGTGTCCCCCAGCGACGTCGTTTTACTTGTGTAAGCGGGAACCTCTTTTCGTCATCGTTTTGAGTATTTTCGCTTGCGTTCAGTGTTAGCGCTTTGGGGGATCAGTTGACTGCTGATGGTTTTGTTGATCAGACGTTGCTACCGAGAGATGTGTTCAGCTGTTGGTCGATGAGAGAGGGATCTGCTCCCAGCTTTTGAAGCGATGCGTCGTCGTTTTGATTAGTAGGTGCGGTGTCATTTCAACATGGTGTAAGTGAGCGCAAAGTCTGATTTGGTACCAGCTGATCTTGTTGAGAGGAAAACGTTGGTTGCAGCTGCAAGTCTTCTATCGTAGCGTCAGACGCTTGATTATTGGAGCAGCAGTTGTTGTGATGGGGATTTATATAGATAAGTGTTGAGCGACACTTAGAGATTATTCGACCCCGATGATGGTCCCGGAAATAGGATCACTAAGCAAATAGGAGTTCAGAAGGGGGGGGTTGAATGAACTCCTACGATTTTTCTATTTCAAAGTTCTTTTAAAATGTTTGGATCTCAGTTATAAGCAAACTTCTCAGCCAACAAAATATGTGCGGAAATAGGCCGATTGGTTTGTGAACAATGAACAATGCGCAACACAAAATAAATGCGTAAATAAAAGATTCTTCAACAAAGTATCTGCTGAACACTTCATCTGCTGAAACGAAACAGTGCACTCCACGACGTCGTTCTAACTTATCAAAACGCTGTCGTTTACCAATCCTTAGCAAGAACACGCTGAAACACAAATCGGTATCTGCTGATCGCGACAACAACATCTGCTGATCTACTCAAACCGTTCAACTGCTGAAATCATATCATCTGCTGAAATCTCACGAAAGCTCCAACTGCTGAATCACCACTTGAAAACCCCAACTGCTGAAATGCTACTGTAGATAGATAAACTCCTGCGACAACCGATTGTCCAATAGCAGCTTATCTTATTTTTGTTATCACCAAAACTTATAAATATTGTTCTAACAATTTTCCTCTTTTTGGTGATGACAAAACTTCAGCAGCCGAGACAAAAGATATGCAAAAATAAATTGCACACTATCTGCTGGAAAACAACTTTTATTAACCAACAAAAATTGTACATAGGATGTGTACAAGAATTATCAGCGAATAAACAGCAGAAAAGAAAAACTAGTCTTTTCTTCTTCTCTTTAGCGACCTTGCTTCTTTTCTTCTTCTTTCCCTGTCTCGCTCTGCTGCTTCTTGACTCTCTCTGTTGGCATCAGCATTGAGTACTGTTTGAACAATGCGTCGCTGAGCCATTTGAACTCTTTGCTCAAACGATGGAGTCACTGCACTGCCTTCTTTTTGAGTATTCGCAGGCTTTTGAAGTCCTCGGCTGCCACTTTCCCCCTTTTTGTCAGCACTGCCCCTATGAATGTAGTCAACAAGCTCACTTAGCTGGGCATGAATAACATTGTGATTCTCCTGTGCTGAACTTTGGAATTCAAGAAGCTGATGGGAAAGGGCTTCCTTGGTAGCTTCAGCATCCTTTTGAATATCATTCATGCGCGAGGCCATGATGTCCACTTTTGCATTAACAGCATCCACTACTTGACGAACATCCGCTAGTCCTTGAAAGATAGAAGCATTCTGAGTGAGGACATTTTTGCGAAATTCGTTGAAGCGAATAGTGTGAACATCATCTAGAGTGCGAACTTCTTGGCGTGCTCCCTGAGATAGACTTTTGAAAATATCGGCTTGATCTCGCAAGGAGTCACACACACTCTGTTCAAGTTTGTGCATTCTGGAAGAAATATCACTCTGAGACACAAAGATTTGTTCTGAAAGAGCAGCTTGAAAATCAGCAAACACAGCAGAAAGATCCGGAGAAATAGTCGGTCGAGAAGATGCAGTCGCATTGATATCTGTTTGATCAAAATGAAGCGACGAAGAACTATCAGAAGAAGACGAAGAAGACTGATGCTGCTCCAAACTAAGCTGTACACTGGGAGCAACTGCAAAAGAATCCTGAGATCGCTGTACACTGCGCAAAATTGTCCTATCCAACGCAATAGATGAAAGAAACTCTGAGATATCTGTACTTGGCAGCCAACTGAATAAACTCAAATCAATGAATACTGATCAAAACTGAGAGAATCTGAGAGGAAAAACTGTAGGTCGGCTTGGAGCAAAACTGGAAACTGGTTCAGCCAACTGTAAAGATCTGCAAAACTGTGTAGAACCAATCGGAAGAAGTCTCGGAGAGGCACAAAACTCAACAACCTCCACACACACATCAGCCCAACGCTTCCTCAACAGCTTGAAAAATATACTCATTGTAGGTAGAGTATCATCGTATTGCCGCTGTCGTGGAACTTCAGTAGAAAAGACCTTCCTGGGAATTTTAACCCACTTGTCAGCACACGGCTCCACAGTCCATACTCCATCCACCATAATCATCGTTCGAATCCAGCAAGACGATCGAGTGTTTGTGTTGTTTCTGGCAATAACAGCGCCTCGATCGCGTGGACTTCCCTCAAAAATATTTGAGCAACAAGGCTTTTTCCATGTAAGACCAAGATTGCGTGCCTCCTTCGCCAACTCCTCTAAGAAATAAAGATAGAGGTCGGAGAGCAGCTCTATGACTTGAATATCCACAGCTGAAGATCCTTGGCCAGGAGCGAAGTTGACCCTCCA
>KV005030.1:94291-105796 GCA_001598015.1 Dorcoceras hygrometricum
TTTTGTTGAGGAATTAGTCGCAAGAGCTGTCGATAGATATGATGACGTAAGCGTGACGCACTCCTTGCTGCTGGTAGTAAGTTGTGTGTTGTTGGTTGCTGCTGATCAGCAGGCGCGCTTGTATGAGAGTGTTGAGAAGCGGCGTCGTTTGAATTAGTGGAAACGCTACGTTTTGAGCTTCGTGTTTGAAAGATCAGCTGTTGGCAGCTTTGTTTACGTAATCAAAGTGACGTCGTTTGGATTAATAGATGCGTCGTCGTTTTGAATGATTTCTCGTGACCAGCAGATGGATTGTTTTGAAGAGAGAGCTGTTAGCAGCTCTTGGTCGTTTGTGCTGGCGAGAACTGTTGTCAGCTGGCGTTTGCTACGGCGTCGTTTTGATAAGTTGGAACGGTGTCGTTTTGAAGGATTTCGTGCGATTATTGTTTAGTAGTTGCTGCTGAATTTTACGAAAGGAAATGAGATGATAGCTGCTGATAGACCTCTGTTGAACACTTAGATGGATTTTAGTGAATCAGCAGGCGAGGAATTAAGAGGTATGTATAGAAGTGTTGATCGACATTTAGAAATATTTTTGAGCCAGATATTTCTTATCTCTTCTTCTCCAAACCCTCGTCGAGCTACTGTTCACCGAGACATTTCTTCCCTAGATCTTCGTTGTTTTCCGCCGAAGATTTGAGCGATTTCGGTGGCACTGGGTTCCCTGTGAACTTCTCTTTCGATTCAGATATTTCTTATCTCTTCTTCTCCAAACCCTCGTCGAGCTACTGTTCACCGAGACATTTCTTCCCTAGATCTTCGTTGTTTTCCGCCGAAGATTTGAGCGATTTCGGTGGCGCTGGGTTCCCTGTGAACTTCTCTTTCGATTGCTACCCATTTGAAGCTGCTAAACGACTTTAGAGAGGATCGCGAAAGCTGCTGGTTTCTGAGTTGCCAGTTGATAGACTGGGCTAGCTATCCGATTTCTTGATAGCCCTCATGCATTCATAGCATTGATTTGTAGCATGTTGCATGTTTATCTGCTTTGATAGCTCTTCGTACTGAGGCTTGACCTCGTGCATGTTTTTCCTGCTTTGTCTTGTTTGGGTCTGCGTGCCCATTTGCAGGAGCTTTAGGTAACCAAGCTGGGCAGAGTGGAAGTTCAGCTGGTCGATCCCCTCATCCCTGAGTCCCAGTTATTTATGATATGTATTGAACCGGGGGATGCCCCGTGATTTATTGTATTTGGGGATCTGTATTTTGAATTGAATTATGTGGTTACCTGTTATATGAGTTTGAGTTAACTCATATTTTGAGTATTGAATATTTTGAATGTATGATTTGAAGTTCAGGCCCATGTTATTTCGAAAAATTTTGAAGCCCTGATTTTTAAGCTTCCGTGATTATGCGCTTATTATGTGTTAATCGATAGTAATTAGCACGGGGCCTGACATTACATGCCTGGCTTGGAGAGAATAGAAATCTGCGTGTTACCGACGTTGTAGACACGAGATCGGGGCACCGCCGGCTTTGGATCACCAAAACTCACCAAAGAATTGAGAATTTCGAAACTTTGAGTGTGAGGGAAAGGGAGGGGACGGATGGTGTGATTTAGAGGCTAGGTTAAGTGTTTAATTTTGAGTTATGAAAAATAAAGAGTGCCACAGACATGCTTGCCCCTCTAATTAATTGAAAGGATAATCAAAATCTTTATCTTGACTTTGAAATATCAAATTTTCGAAATCCATGCCCCCTCAAAATTTAAAACATCCTAAAATCCAATAAAACAGCCCATATGGGGAAAACGGGAACCCTCCATATTAATTATAAAAACTCAAATTTTCAGAAATTATTGCTTAAAATAAAATAATTTCATTCTAAAAAATCTAATAACTTAAAAATCTCAAATTATTTTCATTCCGGTCGACCCTAATCTCGTCCACGCGTCCGTAACTCAAACATGCTGAAAAAACAAGACATGCACACCATGCACCATAAAATCAAAAATAAATCATAAAAGATGATATTTAATCATCTAAAATTATTTCTCCCATAGTCATGCACTCATTTCTACGTAATCTGAATTTAGGGCGTTACAATATCCCCCCTTATAGAAATTCCGTCCACGAAATTAAGTTACGTACCGATAGCACGTCTGGGGGCATACATGAACACCAAAATCTTATCACGTAAATCTAAGTGCATGACTAGGTGTCTAATTTAAAAACTATAAGGCCAAACTCATGCAGGACTAAAACATGTCGCATGCAAACATAAACATAAAACAGTAAAACTCACGGACTGATAGTGCGACTTTCGAGATCCATACAACAGGCTAGTACCCCACCAGAACCACCACTCTGATACCAACTGAAACGAACCAGACTCTAGAAATTTTTTTTTCAAACTTGTGTGGAAAACATAAACTTAAAGTATGACTCGTTTACTTTTAAAACATTTCTAAATCATTTTCTCACCCATACATCAAACATAAATAAGGGATATTTAAAAACGTTAAAACAGCCATACGGTATAAAAAATTAACTGAGCAAAATACTGAAAGTAAACATTTTTAAAACCAACATCCAAACCTGTATCATCTCAAAAATAACATCGCTGCGGTCAAGGGGTAATACTGCAACAGGTGCTTAGATGTCCTCACCGCCATCGGAGTAAACTCGGCAGGATCGTCCGGCACCATTTAAACCTAGTGAACATAGAGGCTCAGCATGCTCTATCGTATATAATAACAAGGTACATACTAATAAAATCGCATGCAATCACATACTTGTAATATTTCATACATTTTATATCATAACATAACATATAACATATATAAGGCATGACATAACGTAACATGAAAAACATATGAGTCGTATCCTGAAGTGTGACCATAATCGATTGATCAATCTATAAACCAACGTACGTGGTGGTGTGGTTCACCCGACCTCGAGCGGTTCACCCGACCTCGAGCCGAGATCCCTATATGTCACATCTCTATGCCGCCACTTCACCATGATATCGACACATGGATCCATAAGCTGCCACTTCACCATGATATCACATATGGATCCATAAGCTCATCATACATTAACATAAGTCCAACGGGTCCGGTATCCCGCATCCCCTCATCATCATTTGTCACAAATCATTCAATCCCTCGGGTTTTGTCTTTTAAAAGAACATGCATTTGACAATCATAAAACATTCACGATGCATGCATTTCGTAAAATTATGCAAGTTTAAAAGCTTAACCCGTTAATGTATAATTAATCATGTCCTTTAAAACATTTACGTACATAGCATACTACATATATAATTAATTATACATTTACGGGCTTCTACATTTTTCTACTTCGATCAAGGAATGGTTCCGGGGCGTGGCCCACTACTTCTAGACTAAACCTCATCTTAACTCAGACGATGAAACGAATGTTCACCCTTTTAAAACCTTGACTATTTTAATTAAATTTTGACTTTAGAAATAAAATCTTTATTTTGACCGATTTCAAATCGATTTTGACTAATTTAAAATCAATTTTGACTTTAAAATAAATTTTGACTAATTCAAAATCAATTTTGACTTTAAAATCAATTTAAATCAATTTTGACTTTTAAAATGACAACTTAATCGATTTTGACTCAAATAGTCAATTTTTTTACCAGAAGACCGATTTTGACCAATTTCAAATCTAGAATCAATTTTGACTCTATTAAATCCCAAAGGACCAAATTTTGACTTAAAATTTAAAAATAGACATAACTCTAATTATTTTAAAGGTTTGACCCAATTTTAAAACATCAGGCTATTTTCTTTAAAATTGATCATTTGACTTAAAATTAAAAATAACAGGTCCATAATTAAAATAACTTGGACCGATTTTAAAAACTTTGACTCGACACACGACGAACCGACCCGATCCAATCGAACAAGCCAAATCGATGCAATTGAATCGGTCGGTCCAAGACATAAAATTAAACCTTTAACATTTCTAATTTACTCCATCCTTTGCTAAAAATTCAAACATTTAAAATTTGACTAAATAAGGACCAATTGACCAAATAAAATCCCAATGACCAAAATTTGACTTTAAAATTTGATAAAAGTACTAGGCCATAAATGAAAGGATTTTGAATTTAAAATTTTGGCTTTAAAGTATTCGCCCAATACGCTAAAATTGCCAAAAATTCCATAAATAATATAAATTCTAAAAATACTGGAAAACATATTAAAATATGCTTAAAACATCAAATAAAAGCATCCACGAACTTTAACAGTCCCTAAGACTCGAAATCTTAATTTTCACAAAAATGACCCGACGAGGCTCATTTCGAACGACAAAACGGTAAAATCATTAAAAATCTATTCTTAACCACATAACTCCCCTTTTCTACCCACATCACCCTAACTCAATATACTAGTCATTGGAGCAAACTAATCTCAAATACAATTCAGTACATGACCAACCCGACGCCCGCAAGCCTACTGCCCGTGCGCAGACTGCAATCAGGACACGTGCTAGCCATAAAATTCATAACTAATTCGTTCCTCGACCAAATTGCTTCCAGTTTGGACCTATGTGACCGTATTGAGCGACGTACCCGACCCCAACAACTCCACTGTCGCGCACAGACGACAATCCAGGACATATGCTGATCATAAAATTCTTAACTAATTCATTCCTTGACCAAATTTCTTTCCGTTTGGACCTACGTGATCCTAACTCGATGGAATAACTAATGGACCACCCTTGGACCAAACTCTAGCCCCATGAGCCACCCATGACCGATCATCACAAGAAACGAATGAAACACGTGTTGAAAATCATGATTCATGCATGGATCTCAAACATTATGCATAGATCTAAATAAATCACATACTTTTCATGCATTGAACATTTAAAACAGCTTACTATGGCTTAAATTTGTGAGAAAAGGAATCGATATTACATGCCTGGCTTGGAGAGAATAGAAATCTGCGTGTTACCAACGTTGTAGACACGAGATCGGGGTACCGCCGGCTTTGGATCACCAAAACTCACCAAGGAATTGAGAATTTATAAACTTTGAGTGTGAGGGGAAGGGAGGGGACGACTGGTGTGATTTAGAGGCTAGGTTAAGTGTTTAATTTTGAGTTATGAAAAATAAAGAGTGCCACAAATGACCCCCATTGATTTTAATTAAGAAAAAGGGAGAAAATGACATGCTTGGCCCTCTAATTAATTGAAAGGATAATATCTTGGCTTTGAAATATCAAATTTTCGAAATCCATGCCCCCTCAAAATTTAAAACATCCTAAAATCCAATAAAACAACCCGTACGTGTTCCCCTCCAAATTAATTATAAAACTCAAAATTTCAGAAATTGTTGCTTAAAATAAAATAATTTCATTCTTAAAAATCCAATAACTTAAAAATCTCAAATTATTTTCATTCCGATCGACCCTAATCTCGTCCACGCGTCCGTAACTCTAAAAGGCTGAAAAACAAGACATGCACACCATGCAACATAAAATCATAAATAAATCATAAAAGAAGACATGTAATCATCTAAAATTATTTTCCCCTAGTGATGCACTAATTTCTACGTAATCTGGATTTCGGGGCGTTACACATTAAGCTCAACGAAAACTGTTAGAACAAAATTTATTAGTTTTGGTGATAACAAAATAAGAAAATAACTTAACAGGAAATCTCTTTTCAGTCGACGTGGTGCATTTCAGCAGTTGGACTATTCGTTGGAATTCAGCAGTTGGTTTGCAATCAGTCGATGGTTTGATTTCAGCAGGTGTGTTAGATTCGAACATAAGAAATTGAGTATTAGCGTGTTTTGCTAAGGACTGCAAAACGACACTGTTCGAGTAAGTTGGAACGACGTCGTTGGAGTGCACATTTGTATCAGCAGTTGCATTAACATATTCAGTTAAAGAATGCAAAAACGACAGCGTATTGAATTACCGCTAAGATTCAGTCGTTGGGCTTTGTGATGAGAATAATCAGCACTTGCACCTCTTAAGGAAAATCAGCAGGTAGCTACAGTTAATATATTTCAGCAGATGGCTACAGTGATCTTTAACCAGCAGGTGATACTTGATGATAGCAAAACGATGTCGCTTAAATAAGTTGATACGACAACGTTTTGCTCTCGCACCAGAAAATCAGTTGTTTGGTTTTACAAAGGACCAGTCGATGGAAAAACACACTTGTATCAGCAGTTGAATTATCTCAAGTGTTTTTCCAGTTGCAGTATCACTAACAATGATGACGAAGGAAGTGCTGATTATCAAAGTAATTTCAGGCGCAATCTTAATCGATTCAAATACGATCGTATACTCAAATGGAAAAGATCTTCAGGATCGTACTATTGCCTGTAATTAAGGAGACAAGGTAGGTACTATTTTGGATAAATAGTACGAGATACAGAGGCTGTTCTTATATGTTTGCACAGAAATGGAAAGAAGACAAATTGGCTCTGTCAATGAGCAATTTACCTTGTAGTGGAGCAGTAATTACGACGTACAATTTTGGCAGAAATTCAAACGGGATTTATTTTCATTTGAAGCATTTATGACCGTTGCAATCGAAGCCTATATATACCAGAAGCTGGATTGAAGAAACGATCCTTCGCTATTATCACATTGCGGTCACGCTGTCAAAATCTATCTAGAGCTTACACTCCATTGAAAAGCATTCAAAAGCTCAACCACTCGAAGAACTTTATCTGTTGATATTCATTGTTATACCTTCGAGTTCCAATCTCTGGTTCAATCTTTGAATCGAGTTTCTTTGTCTAAGAAACCAGATATTTTACAGTACTCATAGCTTTGTATTCATTGTTAAATCAATTGAGTATGTAACGAACTTGCTGTGCAAAGCAGTTCGAAAAATATTGATAAGGGTTGTAAACCAGCAGCTGCGTCTGCTTGGATTGGTGTGGATATACTAGAAGTTCTCATAGCTGCTGGCTTTGGGATCGGATGTTTGTAGAAGGCCTATTTTCATCAAATCTTCTAGTGATACCTTCCGAGGAGGAAGAAGGGGAGACGTAGGACATTGAAGTCCGAACTTCCAGAAACAAATTTCTGAACCCTTGCTATTTACTTTACGCTTTTACATACTGCACTTATATATTGTGTTTATCCACTGTTCACAAGTCAATCGGTTTTATTCCGCACTTTGCAAGTTAACCGAGAAACTTGCATAAAACTGAGATACCTTAAGTCTGGTAACTCGGACTTAAGTCAAGCCGTGTTGAAAACATTTTAAAAGATTTCAAAAATCGAAGGAGTTCATTCAACCCTCCCACCCTTCTGAACTCCTATTTGCTTAGTGATCCTATTTCTGGGACCATCAAGTGGTATCAGAGCAGGCAAATCTCAGTTATTGAACAGCTGTGTTTCACGCTTTATTATAGCTTAACATGTCGATCTCTCACAACAAGATTCCTTTGTTTTCGAGGGAAGAGTATGATGACTTGAAAATCAGGATGAAAGCACATTTAGCGGCCATGGACGATGACATGTGGTATGTCATCACAGAAGGACCACTAAAGATAATGAAACCAAATCTGGCGGTTGCGGTAACAAGTGGCGAGCCACAATTTCTTCCAAAGGCCAGACATGAATACACGAATGAGGACAAGAAAAAGGCAAATCTGGACAACGTAGCAAAAGATATTCTATTCAAGACGCTGGACAAGGACAAGAACATGTTCAGCAAGATCAAGAACTGTGCCACTGCTAAAGACATATGGGAAAAGCTGACCCAGATCTGCGAGGGCAATGATGAAACCAAAGAAAACAAACTTACTGTGGCCCAGCAGAATTATGAGGCGATCAAAATGAAGGATGGAGAGACCATGGCCGAATTCGACGAAAGATTCAGCGCTGTGGTGATCGAACTGAACAGTCTTGGAAAAGAATATAGCAGCAGGGAGTTGGCGTTGAAGGTCATGAGAGCGCTAACCAAAGAATGGGACGTGAAAACAATGGCCATGAGGGAGTCAAAAGACTTGAACAAGCTAGAGCTGCACGATCTGTTCGCCAACTTGAAAGCATATGAGTTTGAGTTGGAGACAAGATCGGAAGCTGGCCCCTCCACCTCCCAGCCGACAAAAGCTCTTGCTGCTACAACTGCTGAACCATGCTCTCCTAGCACCAGCAAGTCTGCTAACCAGCTCAGCGACAATGCAATGTCCCTCTTAGTCAAGAAATTTGGCAAATTCATGAGAAGATCCTCCCATCCTTCCTCTCCTTACAATAATTTTAATAAATCTGATAAAGTTGCATCTAACTTGATATGCTATAACTGTGATCGTCCAGGTCACTTTGCTGCTGATTGCAACAGACCCAGGAAAGATGACAGATACAGAAGAGACAACAAGAAGGATGAGCGACACAAAAGAGAGGAGGAAGATGATGAAAGAGCTGTGGATAGATCCAAGGACAAGTCCAAGGACAAATTCAAAGAAAGACCAAAGGACCGGCGGATGAGAAATAACAGCAACAAGAGACTCAGTCGCAAGAATGACCGGAAAGTATTGGTTGCTGAGGAAAGCACCAAGAGCTGGGAAGACAGCGATTCAGAGTCATCTAGCAGCAGTTCCTCCTCTAGTGACAGTGAACAGGAGGAAGCTCATTGTCTCATGGAATCAGATGGATGACAACGAGGTATTTGATTTCTCCAATGTTGAATTTACACGTGAGGATCTAGTTCATGCACTGAACGATATGGTCCATGAGTACAAGACTCTATCTCACACATTTGAGGAAATCAAGGCTGAAAATGCAAGTCTGAAAAATAGTTCGACAGATTCAAGTTCTGATGAGCTTGAGGATGTTAACAGTTTGAAGACTGAGTTGAGTAGGCTGAAGATAGAAAATGATTTGTTGAGAAGTGAGTCCAGCGAGCTCAAGGCTGAAGTTGAAAAATTAACTAAAGAAATGAGCTCCTGGACCCAATCAGCTCGTGCTTTCCAAAAATTACAAGAAATCCAAAAGTCAGCACTTGATAGAACTGGCTTAGGTTTTAGTAATAGCGAAAGCAGTGAAGGAGAGACAAGTACTCAGTCACAACCGGTGTATGACAAGTTCAATAAAATGGGCTTTGTCAAAGCTGACGTGATATATGATTGTTGCGAGTCGATAAGATATGATGACCAGAAATCTTCCCAGTCAAGTCATGAAGAAAAAGGAAAAGGAAAAGATGGCATCGACTATCAAAGGCCTGAGAGTTCCACGCCCAGCTGGTTAAAGAACAGATTGGACAAGGACAAAGAGAAAGCTGGTTCCAAGTCCTATGTTCCAAACCAGCAGGGGGTAACTTTAGGAAGGCAAAATATGATTGGAAAAAGACTTGGTCGAGAAGAGATCCTGTTGGTCAAAATGTCAAATCAAAACTTCATAGACGTGCACGTAATTTTGCACAGACTTTCGTGGATCCAAAAACTGGGAAAACTATGAAAGTGATTCAAGTCTGGGTCCCGAAAGGGGTAATCCAATCTGGACCCAAGTAAAATTGGGTACCAAAAGCTGCTTGTTTGATTGCAGGATAACAGGTACAAAGCAGCAGCTGAAACAACTTTGTGGTACCTGGATAGCGGATGTGCAAGACACATGACAGGAAATAGAAAGCTGTTAACAGACGTGATTCCTCACAAAGGAGCTAAAATTGTGTTTGGCGACAACGCTTACGGTAACACTGTGGGTAAGGGTAAGCTTATCCACGACAACATTTCTATTGCTGATGTTCTTGTTGTTGATAATCTTAAATATAATTTGATCAGTATTAGTCAACTATGTGACAAAGGTTACATAGTCAAGTTTCAACAACACACATGCACGGTTCAGAGTCCTAGTGGTCTGACTGTGTTGGTAGGAAAACGTTCGGGGAATACCTACATTATCGACTGGTCAGATCAGCAGGAACCTGAACAGTTGTGCCTTGCAGCTGGTTCCTCCAAGAGCTGGCTGTGGCACCAGAGAATGAATCATTTGCATTTCAAAACAATTGCTAAATTGAGTCAACATGATTTGGTTTCTGGCCTGCCAAAAAATCAATTTTTCTAAGGACAAGATTTGTGCAGCATGTCAACTGGGAAAACAAATTCGATCCACTTTCAAAACAAAAGGCGGTAAATGTTCTTCCCGAAGCTTAGAGCTTTTGCATTTGGATCTTTTTGGTCCTGTTTCTATAACCAGCTTAGGGGGAATGAACTACACCCTAGTCGTTGTTGATGATTTTACTAAATATACTTGGGTGGTGTTTTTAAAGGCAAAATCTGATACCGCTGACCAGTTGATTAGGCTTTTAAAACGTTTGCAAAATGACAAATCTTGTACAGTCAACCGGATAAGGAGTGATCGAGGAACAGAATTTTTAAATCAAAAATTATCTTCTTATTTGGATGATATTGGAATAAAGCATGAGCTTTCAGCAGCTAGAACTCCTCAGCAAAACGGGTTAGGTGAGAGGAGAAACCGCACTTTAAAAGAAGCTGCTAGATCAATGATTGCATATTCCGGCATTTCTCAAAAATTTTGGACAGAAGCAGTTAACACAGCGTGTTACACTCAGAACAAATCAATGATTAATAGGATGCACGATAAAACCCCCTATGAGATCTGGAATAGCAAGAAACCTGATATTTCATATTTCAGGGTGTTTGGATGCAAGTGCTTCATTCATAACAATGGCAAGAAGCATCTAACTGCCTTTGAACCTAAATCTGATTTTGGAATATTTTTAGGTTATTCAGCAGTGAGCAAAGCATTTCGAGTGTTCAACAATCGAAGCTTAACGGTTGAGGAATCAGCACACGTCGTGTTTGATGAAACCAGTTTCAAGTCAAATTCAGCTGCAAGCTTACACAAGTTGTGTTCACGTCTGGAGTCATCAAGTCTTGAAGAATCAGACGACGACGTGCCACAAAGACAATCAGCTGAGGGGGAACAACCAGCAGTTGTCAGGCCCCGTGCTAATTACTAACAATTAACACATAATAAGCGCATAAACACGGAAGCTTAAAATCAGGGCTCAAAAAGGTTTCGAAATTCAATGGCCTGAACTTCAAATCATACATTCAAAATATTCAATACTCAAAATATGAGTTAACTCAAACTCATACAACAAGTAACCACATAATATCAATTCAAAATACAGATCCCCAAATACATGATAACACGGGGCATCCCCCGGTTCAATACATATCATAAATAAACTGGGACTCAGGGACGCGGGGATCGACCAGCTGAACTTCCACTCTGCCCAGCTAGGTTACCTGAAACTCCTGCAAATGGGCAACGCAGACCCAAACAACAAAAGCAGGAAAACAAGTACGAGGTCAAGCCTCAGTACGAAGAGCTATCAAAGCAGATAAACAAGCAACAAGCTATAAATCAATGCTATGAATGCATGAGGATGTCAAAGGAAATCAGTCAGCTAGACCGGTATAACAACCGGAAAATCATATCATATCGCCTCTATACCACGGTCTATCAACCGGGAAATCATCGGTCCGTGATCATCG
>KV005030.1:121937-157742 GCA_001598015.1 Dorcoceras hygrometricum
TACTTATAATCGCGACTGCTAACAGATTCGTCAACATTACTTATAATCGCGACTGCTAACAGATTCGTCAACAGTACTTATAAATGGAATCTTCTTCTTCAACGAATTTCTCCAGCGCACTTCTCAATATATGTACCAGCTGGTTCATCTTTTCTCTTTAGCGCTTGCAGCTGGTTGTCATCGTTTCAGCTGGTTCATCATGCTCCAGCTGATTCAACTTGGCCTCCGCCTGATTATGAACAGCTGATTCAACTTTGGACGTCTCCATTGCCAATCCAGCTGCCGATTCCATGAACACCAAACCAACTGCTGATCGTTTATCTATTGCGAACCATCGGCTGGACAAATATAGCTGCTGCTGATCGTCTTCTTCGTTCCTAAAACCTGTACTCTTAAGTGGAATTGTTAGAAACAAAATAACAGGTTTTGTGTAATTCAAAAACTTAATTAGGATCTGTTTTGACAGATCCATCAATCTCTCCCTTTTTGATTTACACAAAACCTTTAATCAACGATGCGTGTTCTAACAATTCTCTCCCTTTTTGTGGGAATCAAAAAGAGAGTGAACTGCTGGTTTTCCCGATAATTAAAACGAAAAGCTCTCCCTCTTCTGTTACAACAAAAACAGCGTAACAGCAGGAGTTTTAATCTTTGAAAAACAAAACAGCTTTTGGGAAGCACCAAATGCAACAGTATATGATTTTGAAAAGCGAAACTGATGCATAACTCAAAATTATAAATGACAGTGACGCCACTCTCCCTGTCTTTTATAACATGAACTCAAATCATTTTTAAAATCAAAATTTTGCGAAATACGCAAAACAAAAAAAAAACAGTACATTTCGAAAATTATCAGAGCACAAAACAATGTTTCAAGTAAGCATGTACTACTGAGTTACTTAAATATGAAGAACCAGTAAACAGAGAACAGCTCAGATTTTTCCTTCTTCTATCTCGCCCCATGTACTTGTCACTGAGCCTCGCTCCAAGTGATCTTACAGCACAAAGAAAATAGAAGCTTGGAATCTGCCCGGGACTCGCGCATCCCGACAGTTCATCAAGCGAAAAACCGGTTCTATATTAAAACAAATCTGGCCTTCATAAAAATAAGTTACTCAAAATAATTAAAAACATTTAAAACATAGCACATGTGTTTTTAAAATTAGTGCCCATTCAAGAACAACCTGCTCTGATACCACTTGTTGGTCCCTGTTTTTACAAAGGAACTTAGCAGCCGCTGGTTTAAAATGAGCAATTAAAATTTTCAGCGCTGCTTGGAGCTGCAATAGCTCGATGTTCTTGAACGAATAAAATAGACAGAGCACCGGAGACAGATCTGGATGATTTTAAAAATCATGCGGAAAATACCAGAACTGAATCCTATAGTTTAAAAACAACCCAAACAGATTTATGTACAACATAAATCTGTTCAAGACTTGTGTGCTTGTGTGCTGCTGAAATGTTATGCGATGCTAAGTAAAGAGCAAATGCTGATTTGTTATGCGTGCGTGCTGGTTTTTGCTTATGCGTGAGATGCTAAGTGCTAAAGTAAATATGCAATACTGAATGAATAACAGAACACGATACACAGCATATTTGTTTCTGGAAGTTCGTATATCAACATCCTACATCTCCCCTTCTTCCACCTCGGAAGGATCCACTACTAGAAGATTTGATCTTACAACTTGTGTACAGACCCAATCCCACAACCAGCAGCTGTGAGAACTCCTAGACTCCACAAATGCATAGCAGCCGCAACTGTGTGACTGACTACATACACATGAGTTTTACGTCTTCGTGCTTGGATGGGAACTGTAAACAGATTTCGAGATTCATTCACAAATAGATGTGAATGAATCTGGGTGTGTGAGATTGATACAATGAAACGCTCAACTCTCTGTTTTTCTCACACACGAGGGACAAGCTCTAACAAGCTAAACTAGACTCAGAAATCGACTCTCGTGAAAAGCTCTTCTCTAATGGCGGTCGATTGCTTCGTCTATCTCTTTATTTTTCCCTCTGTTGGTGCACTGTATATTCAATGTATTTCTGTCATAGTATTGTAGTTGCACCAAAGTCGTCTCTCAACTGGATGAACTGCTCACAGGTCTCTCTTCTTTAATGGCGCTTCTTTGTAAAAATAAAACCTCTGTACAAATTAATCCCGTTGGACACAACATTCTTCCCGTTCAAATATGTTCTGTAAAGTACCGACAGGGGAACAGTACTTGTGTCCTTTTCTTTTGCAGGCTTCTTGTCGTTTTCGCCATTTGAATTGAGCTCAGCAGTTGACATGAGTTGTCAACTGCTTCGCTACTGGTTTATCACTACGACTGCTGCGCTTTGCTACTTCTTCGATTCTTTGCGCCTGGGAACCAAGTCGACTGAATATGCAAAGCTTGCGACTGGTTGAGTAGCAACAGCTGATTCATATAAGCTCTCGACTGGATGCTGCTGTTGCTTGCGTCTGGTTCATCAATTGCTTTGCCTGAATCTTCTTGAGACTGGGTAAGCAAACACTGCGTCTGGAAATCTTTGCGTTGCGACTGAATCTTGCGACTGGTTAACAACGCAAACCAACTGCTGATCGTTTATCTATTGCGAACCATCGGCTGGACAAATATAGCTGCTGCTGATCGTCTTCTTCGTTCCTAAAACCTGTACGCTTAAGTGGAATTGTTAGAAACACAATAACAGGTTTTGTGTAATTCAAAAACTTAATTAGGATCTATTTTGACAGATCCATCACTCAAACGAAAAGCTCAAAACGCAGCGTTTCAACTAATTCAAACGACGCCGCTTCTCAACACTATTGCATTTGCGCGCCTGCTGGTCAGCAGCAACCCTCACAACGCAATCTACTACCAGCAGCAAGGAATACGTCATGCCTATGTCATCATATCTATTAACAGCTCTTGCGACTGATTCCTCAAACCATCAGCTGATCGTCCCACACAAGCGCAACTGCTGAATCCAATAGTCAACACTCCAAAATGTTGACTAACACGTGTCGCTACCTCGTTCAATCTCACGCTAAATGTAACATCTGCCAGCAGCAACTTCAAACTTCGAAACTAAAACTAGCAGCTCTCCTTGCGTCACGCTGACGTCATCTCTGCTGATTCAAAATCCACCAGCAGGAGCTACAGTAACCTGCTGCTGACAGTTTGCTCCAAAAACTCGCTACGATTGAATTCCCAAAAATTAAAGCAACGTTCGAAATCAGCAGGAACCTCAAAATTCACGTGATTAATCTCAAATCAAATCAATTAATCACTAATCTAAATTCTCAATCCTCATAGCAGTGGTCACAATGCACAACAATATTCAACAAGATCCAACAGATAATCCAGTTTTTATTGATTTAACTAACGTGGATCAGCCGCAGGATCGAATTACAAGTGCACCAACTACTGGTGGAGAAGAGACAATGAATCAAGTCGACTTGCTACCAGACACTGCTCGACCAGCGACTGGACAACCAGCAAGCACTATTCAATTAGTATCAAGTCCACCAGCTGGACGATCAGCCGCAAGGATTTGTGAGTCGGCATCTGGACCAAGAGCTGGACAACCAGTCGCGACCTCTTCTCAATTGGTATTAAGATCACCAGCTGGTGAACCAGCAGGCAGCACATCTAGACAACCAGCTGGTCAATCAGCCGCAAGCACTTCTTTCCAGCAGGAAGTAGACGCACAAGCTAGCGATTCTCCACATCTAATGGCGTCTGCTGATCCAGTAGCAGCAAATCATCCAGCAACACAGGGGGAACAACAAAGAACAAATCCCATTGGACTTGATCTTCGGTGGAATAGAAATCATCCACCTGAGCAAGTCATAGGTAATTTCGAATACCCTGTTCGCACAAGAGGCCAGCTATCTCAGTATGATCATTTTGATGCTGCTTTTCTTTCGCATATAGAACCTAAGGTAATAGATGAGGCCTTAGCAGACCCAAGTTGGATAGAAGCTATGCAAGAAGAGTTAAATCAATTTAAACGTAATAAAGTATGGAAAATTGTACCTAGACCTAAGAATCATTCAGTCATAGGCACACGATGGGTATATAGGAATAAGCTGAATGAGGATGGTGTAGTAACAAGAAATAAGGCTAGACTGATGGCACAAGGATTTAGACAAATGGAAGGAATAGATTTTGATGAAACATTTGCACCAGTAGCTAGATTAGAGGCCATACGTATGTTCCTTGCATATGCTGCATATAAAGACTTCAAAGTCTTTCAGATGGATGTCAAGAGTGCATTTCTAAATGGTTTCTTGACAGAGGAAGTGTATGTTGCACAACCTCCTGGCTTCATAGATCATACAAATCCAGATTTTGTTTACAAACTGGATAAAGCTCTATATGGGTTGAAACAAGCACCCAGAGCTTGGTATGATACACTCACAACATTCCTGCTTGAACATCAATTCACATTAGGCATAGTTGATAAGACATTGTTTAAATTTGTTAAGGATGACCATGTCTTACTTGTTCAAATTTACGTTGACGATATTATTTTTGGGTCAACTAACCCCAAACTGTGCAAGATATTTTCTAATTTGATGCAGGATAAGTTTGAGATGAGCATGATGGGGGAGCTGACATTCTTTTTGGGCTTACAAGTTCGCCAGTTGGAGAATGGCATATTCATCAATCAGGCAAAATACACAAAAGAATTGCTGAAGAAATTTGGAATGGAAAACAGTTCAGCAGCAGCAACTCCCATGAGCTCCACAATCAAGATGGATAACGACGAAGCTGGAACTGCCATTGAGGTATCTCTTTATCGCGGTATTATAGGCTCTTTGCTATATTTGACTGCTAGCAGACCAGACATCATGTTCGCTGTCTGTATGTGTGCTAGATTCCAAGCAGAGCCAAAGCAATCGCATTACATTGCTGTAAAGCGAATATTGAAATACATAAAGGGTACTTCCAACGTGGGTCTTTGGTATCCCAAAGACTCCGGCTTTCAACCAATTGGGTACAGTGATGCAGATTACGCAGGTTGCAGGATTGATCGCAAGAGCACAAGTGGAAAATGTCAATTTTTAGGGGATCGATTGATCTCTTGGTTTAGTAAGAAGCAGACACATCTTCACAAAACCTCTGCCAGACGCTAAGTATTCTATTTTAGAAACATATTAGGTCTCCTTGAATTGCCATGATTTGTCTGTGCGCTAACAAATTTTCAGATTGAAAGCTGTTGCATAACTCAGCTGCAAGTCACTTGTTCAGGGGGAACAATAGACTACCAGTCGAGGGAAGCAACTTACGTTGGAGAATTCCAGTCGCAAGATACCAGTCGCAAGGTACCAGTCGCAAGGTACCAGTCGCAAGGTAACAGTTGCAAGATACCAGTCGCAAGGTACCAGTCGCAAGATACCAGTCGCAGAGAATAATAGTCGCAGGTATGTATCAGTCGTAGGTGGAACCAGGAGCTGATTTATAAGCGTGACGCAGCAGAACATGCTACGCCTGGACATACTCAGTTGTTGCATGTATACTGCTGATGCTTATATCTGACCAGCTCCTGCCACCCTCAACGAAATATTAATCCAGCAGTAATGTTTTACATTTACTGTACCAGCTGTGATGTTTTAAGCATTGGTACGAATCTATTTATTTTTGTATTTTATTCGATTAAACTTTTGGAAAATATCTTCACTCGTACGATTAAAATAGTTTGAAAATTTTTCAAATAATTTCCAACAGTGTACGCGCTAACGGATGGTTGACACGTGTTGTTACCATACGAACTGTCACATCGAAATGTTTTCTCTCTCCAGTAACCTTTTCGCATTCCCTTATATATTTACGGCGATTTCCTATTTCGATTACTCTTACCTTGCTTTATTCTCTTCGAGTGTTCTTGAGTTTTTCTCTCGATAGTTTTCTCTGCGTATATCTTTGAAAATCTTTTCAGGTGTTATTTCCGACCTGCTACTATTCAGATATGGCCTCTGCATTCTACTCTAACACGTTTCACATCGACTTTGCATCGGTTTTGGCTATGGAAATCCCAGGTATTTGTCTCGGTGCTTCATGCTCTGACAGCTTCTGGCCTAGAGGGTTTCTTGGGTTGTCCTGCGGTGGTTTACGAATCGGAGTTGGTTGAGTTTTTCAACAATGGTTCTGTAAAGGACGGCCTTGTGATCAGTACTGTGCACGGCGTACCGATTGAGATTTTGGAGCAGTTGTTGGCGGAGACCTTTGAGTTGCTAGTGGATGGGCTATCGGAGTTATCGGAGATGCCTAAGGATAAAATTTATGATGCTCGGAGCATTGTTTCACTGTCAGGAGAGCCGGTGAATATGTCTGGGCGGAAGGGTCAGATGAAGATAGAATATCGCCTACTGTGTGATATAATGGCAAAGTCTATTTCAGTTAAAGCAGGGTCATTCAATGCTCTCACAGTGGAGAAGTTTGCATTGTTAACAGCAGTGGTCTGTGGCGTAAAGATGAACTGGGCTAGTGTTTTGTTCAATATCTTTAGATGAAGATAGAATATCGCCTACTGTGTGATATAATGGCAAAGTCTATTTCAGTTAAAGCAGGGTCATTCAATGCTCTCACAGTGGAGAAGTTTGCATTGTTAACAGCAGTGGTCTGTGGCGTAAAGATGAACTGGGCTAGTGTTTTGTTCAATATCTTTAAGAAAATGGTTACTCCCGGGGCTAAGCAAGCCAAGGGTTTTGCTGTCCAAATAAGTCTATTGCTGGAGAACTTTCCTAATTTGAACTTGGGTGAATCTTCGGAGTTTCCAGTCTCCAAGATACTGACGGCGAAGACGGTGCATCGCTATATCTCTGTCACTGATAAAGAAAGCACCCAGGAAGTTGCTGATGCCTCATCGGTGAAGCAAGCACCAAAGAAACCAAGGGCATCAAAGAAAAGACCAGCTGCTATTCCTATGGAAGCACCAGTGGTCAAGAAGACGAGATCTTTAAAGAAGAAATCAAGCTCTTCTCAATCGGCCTTGGAGATGGTGGTGGTAGCCCAGGAAGCCATTCCTATACAAATTATTCCTGCTACACCAGCTGTAGAGCCTATGGTTGAGGACCAGCAGGCAAAAATTGTTGAAGAGCACCCAGCTGATAAGGTTGCTGTTACGGCTGGTGAACAAGAACCAGTCGGTGAGCAAGTGGAAGAACAACCAGCGGTTGAATCATCTTTGGAGAAACCGGCTGTTGAAGGTGCTGCTGAAGAAACAGCCGACGATATTAGCGAGAAGGCTGATGCACCTGTTGTTGAGCCAGTCATGGCTAATGTTGTGGATAATGAGGTTTCTAATGCTGATGATGTGGACACTATCATTCAGCAAGTGCTCTCAGAGACTGTACAGTCAGCATCCACTGAGGAAGAACAAGTTGAAAAATTAGATATTCGTGGTTCTGCTGTTACAGGTCTTTCAACCGTATCAATTGACGAGCGACATTGGTTCGACCTTTCCCATGAGGAACTTATTGCTAGATGGGATGCAGAGCGACAAGTTGCTACTCCTCCTGACACTGATGAAGAGATAGAGGTTGAGAGGAAAATTTGAGTAGCTGAGGGTGTTCAGGTAGCTTTCTCCCAGTCGGAGTATAATATGGAAGAACAAGCGGACATGGAGCTAAATGATGATGATAAGTTTGTTTATGAGTGGTTTGATGCTGATGAGACAAAGTCTTTGGAAGATATTATGTTATCTATTCCACTCGACATTTCTTTGCCCTCTGCTAGCATGGAAATCACCAAGATCCAAATGGGTAAAGAAATAAAGATTCAGAAATTAATGAGAGGACTTGGTTTCTAAACAGCCTTCCGAAGATTTCTGCTGATAATAAAGGAAAGGCTATTTTGGTGGAGAAGGACCCAATGAAGGGCAACCCAGCTCAGGAGCACTATTTCCTGATTTGTGCTGATATTGACATGCTAGTAAATTTGCGTGCCAAAGTCATTGATGACGTAGCTCAATTCTTTAATTCTTTCAGTTTGAAGAAACTGGCAACAATAAATATCGAGGAAATGTACAAAAAGGAGGAGCAAGTCTTATCTTGGGGAGATACAGAGTCACCCCGATTAGCTATTCAGTGGAAGTTGTACATTTTGCTCAAATATAGAGAGGTGTTGGTGCGGAAGTTCTTAGAATCATGGAGGTCAAATTTTGTGCCTGGCCAAGGATCATCAGCGGTTGATCTCAAAGTGATAGAGTTGCTTTCAGATTTTCACCTATTTATTCTAGAGGAATTGTCTAAGGAGGCATGCGCCCATGGTCTTTTATGGAAGAAGACTTGTTGTTCTAAAATTTTTGAGGGGAGCCCAGGAGATCGAGGTGCTGTAATTGCAAGAACCAACACGAACACTCGGTCTTCCTGCTGGATAAGAACAATTATGAGGGTTGATGGTGCTTGGCTTATAGAACCGTGTGTTGATAGGTGGGTAAAAATTCCCAGGCTGGTAATTTCTTGTGAAGTTCATCGTCAACGTCAATATGATGACACTCTCCCACCAGTGAATATTTTCTATAAAACATTGACGAAGAGATGGGCTGACATTTGTTTAGAGGTTGTTGATTTTTGTGCTTCAAGAAGACTTCTACCAGTTGGCTCACTTCAGTTTTGCGGGTCTGTATCAGTGATTGAACCAGTTTATCGAGTTGCTCCTCGCCAATCTCCAGTTTTTGCTTTACGGGTATCAGAATTTTGTACAGTGTTTGTTAATTACAGTCTCTTTAGCAGTGTGAATATGGAGGATATTAGAAATCTTGTGGGTTCTATTGCTCAGGAAAGAACCGTTTTGAGAAATGTACAGAGTTCAGTTCTCGCTGTTCCAAGTGCTCAGTTACCATCAGCTCCACATCAATCTTCTCCGATCTTTCCCGATGACACTTCTATGCACTTTGATGAGACAGACATTGCTACCCCTGTTCCTGCTTTCTCTCTACCAGTTTCTTCTACTGTCTCTACCGACATCACAAGAGCGTTAAACCAGCTGCAAGCGTCACTTGATAAAATCAGCAATAGAGATGATGGTGCTGCGCTTAAAGACACCATTCTTATGCACCTCCGCGACATTGAGAAGAAGTTCACCGCACGCTTTGACGCACAAGATAGATGGATTGGGGCGTTGCGAAATGATTCTAATGATCAAAGAAATCTCTTGTCACTGGAAATTAAATCATCTCACAGAAAGTTGCACAATCAGATCACTGCTGCTACTATTGACCAGATTGACATGCAACGGGAAGTGAAAGAGCTGAATGCCAAGGTGGATGCTATAGCCACGAACTTGGAGCGTGTTAAAAGGGATGCTGAGGCCACCAAGGAAGCTATCTTCCACCAGCTTTTCGAATTTCAAAGTCAGGCACAAGAAAATCAGAATATTCTTCATGCCCAATTGAGCGAACTTGTTGATTATATTCATCAGGGCGATGCTAACAAAAAGGGGGAAAGTTGCAGCCGAGGACCCCAACTGCTTTCGAATGTTCAAATCGGAGATAGTGCTGTGAGACCACCAACTTTTGCACAAAGGGTTGATATGGCTCAGAGATGTATTGTAGAGACTGGGCTGGATGCTGATAGTAACAGAGAATCTCTTGAAAGACAAGCAGGAAATTGTTAGGACAAAATTTATTAGTTTTGGTGATAAAAAAATAAGAAAATAACTTAACAGGAATCTCTTTTCAGTCAACGTGGTGCATTTCAGTAGTTGGACTATTCGTTGGAATTCAGCAGATGGTTTGCAATCAGTCGATGGTTTGATTTCAGCAGGTGTGTTAGATTCAAACATAAGAAATTGAGTATTAGCGTGTTTTCCTAAGGACTGCAAAACGACACCGTTCGAGTAAGTTGGAACGACGTCGTTGGAGTGCACATTTGTATATCAGCAGTTGCATTAAGAAATTCAGTTAAAGAATGCAAAAACGACAGCGTATTGAATTACCGCTAAGATTCAGTCGTTGGGCTTTGTGATGAGAATAATCAGCAGTTGCACCTCTTAAGGAAAATCAGCAGGTAGCTACAGTTAATATATTTCAGCAGATGGCTACAGTGATCTTTAACCAGCAGGTGATACTTGATGATAGCAAAACAATGTCGCTTAAATAAGTTGATACGACAACTTTTTGCTCTTGCACCAGAAAATCAATTGTTTGGTTACAAAGGACCAGTCGATGGAAAAACACACTTGTATCAGCAGTTGAATTATCTCAAGTGTTTTTCCAGTCGCAGTATCACTAACAACGATGACGAAGGAAGTGCTGATTATCAAAGTAATTTCAGGCGAAAGCTTAATCGATTCAAATACGATCGTATACTCAAATGGAAAAGATCTTCAGGATCGTACTATTGCCTGGAATTAAGGAGACAAGGTAGGTACTATTTTTGGTAAATAGTACGAGATACAGAGGCCGTTCTTATATGTTTGCACGGAAATGGAAAGAAGACAAATTGGCTCTGTCAATGAGCAATTTACCTTGTAGTGGAGCAGTAATTACGACGTAAAATTTTGGCAGAAATTCAAACGGGATTTATTTTTCTTTGAAGCATTTATGACCGTTTCAATCGAAGCATATATATACCAGAAGCTGGATTGAAGAAACGATCCTTCGCTATTATCACATTGCGGTCACGCTGTCAAATCTATCTAGAGCTTACACTCCATTGAAAAGCATTTAAAATCTCAACCACTCGAAGAACTTTATCTGTTGATATTCATTGTTATACCTTCGAGTTCCAATCTTTGGTTCAATCTTTGAATCGAGTTTCTTTATCTAAGAAACCAGAGATTTTACAGTACTCATAGCTTTGTATTCATTGTTAAATCAATTGAGTCTGTAACGAACTTGATGTGCAAAGCAGTTCGAAAAATATTGATAAGGGTTGTAAACCAGCAGCTGCGTCTGCTTGGATTGGTGTGGATATACTAGGAGTTCTCATAGCTGCTGGCTTTGGGATCGGGTGTTTGTAGAAGGCCTACTTTCATCAAATCTTCTAGTGATACCTTCCGAGGAGGAAGAAGGGGAGACGTAGGACATTGAAGTCCGAACTTCCAGAAACAAATTTCTGAACCCTTGCTATTTACTTTACGCTTTTACATACTGCACTTATATATTGTGTTTATCCACTGTTCACAAGTCAATCGGTTTTATTCCGCACTTTTCAAGTTAACCGAGAAACTTGCATAAAACTGAGATACCTTAAGTCTGGTAACTCGGACTTAAGTCAAGCCGTGTTGAAAACATTTTAAAAGATTTCAAAAATCGAAGGAGTTCATTCAACCCTCCCCCCGTTCTGAACTCTTATTTGCTTAGTGATCATATTTCTGGGACCATAAAAAACAGAACATCTCAAGCTCAACAAGAGAGAACAACTTAAGCTCAACAAATTAAACCCAAGGAAGAATAATCTAACAGATTAAGCTTTAAATAAATAAGCTTATGTTTTAAGAAGAGGACAACTTATGTTCAGAAGCAGTACAACTTACGCCCAAAGAAGGCCGATAAATTTACAGTTTAAAGGAAATGAATGAGCCCACATTCAGAGAAACACTTGGGGATCAAGGAATAAAAGCTTAGCTTAACTAAAGAAAACAAACAGCTTAGGTAGAGAACAGCTTACGACTCACATAGCAAAACTCAAAAATCCAATCACGACATATGACCCCTCTTCTCAAACCTATTATCACTCAACTCATCCTCCTGCGTCAACATGGAAGCCTCGACAATTTATTTTTAAAGAGGAAATGTGTAGCACCCAAACCCAACGGGGCCACGAGAATTGGAGTAAACAAAATTTTTGAATAAAAGAAGGGCTAAAAGATAATTTGTTATAAGCTGCATCTCTTATAACTCGAAAGAAACGAAACTCAAAACCAGTTCGAAATTCAGCAGATACTCAAATACGCGCGCTACTGCTAAAAACTTTTGCGGAAACAGGGTATTTCATATAACTTTGCAATTGCGATTACAATAGCTGCTATTCGATATAAATATACAACCATTGCTACTGATTTAATACAGCACAACCTAATCAAAACAATATAACTATGACACGGAAAAACGTAGGCCTTGGATAAACACAACGCCACCCATCTGCTGATTCAAGCTCCACCTGCTGTTCCTCCATCAGCTGTCGTACCTGCACCATTTTAAAAGCTAGTGAGCCTAAAGGCTCAGCAAGTAAAATCTGAGTAGTAACAATTTCATAAAACGCAGGCAGACATCTGTACAATGCATATGTTAAGAAACTATCAATTTCATAAACAATTCAATGGCAGAAACAGGGGAAGATAGCCCAGTTTCCCATTTCTTTCAATTTCATTTTTCAGTTGATCATGGCATATAAGTTCTATTTGGTCCGTGTTGCACTTTGATCAAAATGACTCCCGATATCAGTTTAGCATATAGCTCATATGAAAGGGCAGTCGACGTCTAGACAACTGCTCACCCTTCTCCTTGGTGACCTTAACTATCTATGCCATAATCTAAAACATCTTTTGTTTCTTAACAATCCTTTCTTTAAACATTTCTGTAAAACATCGGGTTCCATCATTTTAAAACATTTGCTTCCCATTTTAAAACTTTACTGAGTATTGAATTCGACTTTGGAAACATATCGTCAAACTGGAACTGATTGAAAGAAAAGCCAGTCGAAATGAGTAGTACCAGTCGCAAGACTAATACCTGCTGATATGAAGTGAAATACATCTGCTGGTGAACAGTACCAGTCGTAAGAATATAAAATGAAACGATGTCGTTGGGGTGGTGATCAGCAGACGAATACAAACCTACCTGCTGATCTTTGTATAAAGTGAAACGGTGTCGTTATAGTGATCAGCAGACGAAATTCAAAACTACCTGCTGATATTTGTATAACTAAATGGAACGACGTCGTTAGCACATAAATCAGTTTCAAGGAAAAGTGCTAATACGATTATACAAATGAATAGTACCAGTCGCAAGACTAGTACCAGCTGGAATGAACAGTATTAAAACAACTGCTGAATTTAAAATCACAATGCAGATGCTGATTCCTAATCAAGGAAAGTAACTGCTGATACTAATAAAGAAAGACACATCTGCTGATGAACAGTGCATCTGCTGAATTTTTATGAAAAACGCTTGTAACATCAAAACAACGATCGCGCTACCAGTTGTTGCCTATTAAACCAGACTTTATACTGATCCAACTAGCACTGCTGATTACACAAATCATCAAATACTGATATTACAACAGAGAGGCAAACATTCATAAACACTAAAACAACACAGCTGCTGAATCTTAACAAGTAGATACAGCTGCTGAATACATAACTCTTCATCTGTAATATCAAAACAACAACGATGCCATCAGCTGTTGCCTATCAAACCATACCAATGATTCGACTAGCAACTACCAATTACACAGTTATCAAATTCCAATATTACAGCTACTGCCAGAAGAACTTTCCTAACATTTCTGGACATGAATTCGAACCCTCAGTACACATAAACTTCATAAACTTTCTTAAAAACAAACTGGAAGCATCATAAACATCAAAACATCATTTTCGAACCCATCTTTCTTTCCTTATCATGTCTAAATCAATTCAAACATGAACTTTCAATATATCAATAATATACAGACAGGCAGATCCATTAAAACACAATATATGCTTCAAATGGTGTAGAAAAAGATCAGCTTTTACATGCCTTGATTTGAAGCTTTGCAACCACAGCTAATTCCTGCAGAATCCTCCTTTTTGAGCAACACACAAATTCTTCTGGAAATTTCTTTGAAGAACACTTTAAAACTTTTCTTTGCAAATGATACAAATCTTACTTTAGAAACAAGTATTTATATGAAAGGGATTAGTGGCAAGCTACTTGTGAAATCAAGCATGACACACTCCTAAAAGTTAGTAAAATTCCCTCCATATTATTTTAATTTGTAAAACACCAAACCCTTTTCAAAAGAAATCATTTTACCTCCTTAAAATATTTTACAATCAATTTCAAACAAACTTGTGCATTGCTCTTTGGAGTTACCTGCTTTTCAAACGAAATCATTTTACCTCCTTAAAATATTTTACAATCAATTTCAAACAAACTTGTTCATTGCTCTTTGGAGTTACCTGCTGGTATCAACCGCAGCGCACCATTACCTGCTGAAATCAATAAAATTCAGCAGATACATAATATTTAAAATTGCCAATTGGCCCATATGATTAATAGAATGCACACATGTGGTCCTATGGATTTTTTTGGGGCGTTACAAAATGCTTCACATAAACATCAATTCATAGGTTCGAAACTCAGAAATTAAAAAGAGAAAAGAAGAATCAAACCATAGGCAGCCCCATCAGATTTTTAAAGATAAATTTCTTCGCATCAACATCAATTCTTAGGTTCGAATTTGAAAATTTAAGAAGAGAAACGAAGAATCATAAACACACAATAATATGTTCGATTGGTACAGTCAAACGAAGATTTGTACTTGCCTCGGTCATGAAGAACTCACGGCTGATGTTGAAGCTGCACAGAGGAAGAGACGTCGGGAAACACCGCTGCTTAATTCCGGAAGGCTCAAGACCAGGGGGAAGAAGGAAAGTGAAAGAAGCGGCTCAAATCGGGGAAGGGGGAAAGAATCGAATTATAATCGGGAAAAAGAGAACAGAATGAGGCGATTCTGTTTGTGAAAATGGAAGGCTGGAACTCTAAATTTTATTTCTCAAAAGCCGTGAGTGTGAAACTTGTGTTGTGTCATGTACTGCATTCATTTTTTTAAAGAAAATGAGGTGAAGGCATCTGCTTGGGGAAAAGAAAGAATGGCGCTCTCGATTTTAATTTCACAAAGTATCATGTGTGTGTAAGCTATTGTGTAGTGGGGCTCGGTTCTGTTGGGGGAAAATCGGGATTAGATTTGAGCTAATCTGTTAGTTGAATTTTCTACCAAAATTAAAGCTCAACAAGAGAGAACAACTTAAGCTCAACAAATTAAACCCAAGGAAGAATAATCTAACAGCTTAAGCTGTAAAGAAAGAAGCTTAAGTTTTAAGCAGAGGACAACTTATGTTCAGAAGAAGTACAACTTACGCCCAAAGAAGGCCGATCAAATTACAGTTTAAAGGAAAGGAATGAGATCAAATTCAGAGAAACACTTGGGGCTCAAGGAATAACAACTTAGCTTAACTAAAGAAAACAAACAGCTTAGGCAGAGAACATTTTACGACTCACAGAGCAGAACTCATCCTCCTGCATCAACATGGCAGCCTCGATAGTTTCTTTTTAAAGAGGAATTGCTTCACATAAACATCAATTCATAGGTTCGAAACTCAGAAATTAAAAAGAGAAAAGAAGAATCAAACCATAGGCAGCCCCATCAGATTTTTAAAGATAAATTGCTTCGCATGAATATCAATTCATAGGTTCGAATTTCAGAATTTAGAAAGAGAAATGAAGAATCATAAACACACAATAATATGTTCGATTGGTACAGTCAAACAAAGATTTGTACTTGCCTATTTCATGAAGAACTCACGGCTGATGTTGAAGATGCACGGAGGAAGAGACGCCGGGAAACACCACTGCTTTACTCCGGAAGGCTCAAGACCAGGGGGAAGAAGGTAAGGGAAAGAAGCGGCTCAATCGGGGAAGGGGGAAAGAATCGAATTATAATCGGGAAAAATAGAACAGAATGAGGCGATTCTGTTTGTGAAAATGGAAGGCTGGCACTATAGAGTGATTATTTCTCAAAAGTCGTGAGTGTGAAACTTGTGTTGTGTCATGTACTGCATTCATTTTTTAAGAAAATGAGGTGAAGGCATCTGCTTGGGGAAAAGAAAGAATGGCGCTCTCGATTTTAATTTCACAAAGTATCGTGTGTGTGTAAGCTATTGTGTAGTGGGGCTCGGTTCTGTTGGGGGAAAATCGGGATTAGATTTGAGCTAATATGTTAGTTGAATTTTCTACCAAAAATCCTCCTCTTCCCTTATTTAAGTTTTCGAAATTTAAGATACATATTTGGGATGGAAAATTTGAGGAATAAAATATTTGGGTTAACACTTGGTAAAAGAAATTGATTTATTCTTTAAAAATCCCACTATTAAAAACCTCTTTGAATTTTTTTTGGACTTTACCTCGAAAATAATTTTTATACAATTCGCCTTTACCTCGGTGTTCCCGTCGTTTCCGACTCGGCTTCGTAACACATGTACTAAAATTCTAAAGATAATAGTGATTATAAAATAATTTAAATAATCTAAAAGGCATAAATGATATAATCATTGAAATAGGAGGAAATAATATTAAGGCATGTGAATTCTAGTTAGCAAAATTCCTGGGCGTTACAGCTCACGTGTCTAAAGTGAAAAAAGCCTGCGATGCTTTTATTGACAAAGGACGCAAAGTACAACAATGTCAGAAGACCTTTCAACGTCTACCACTTTGAGTCCAACAGACAAATTTCCATGCAAGACTATAAATCATAGCACAAGCAGCTAAATGAAGGGGCTGAGAAGAGCGAAGTCAAAACAGTGTTGTACGAACCAAAATATAAAGATGAGAAGAACGCACAACACTGAACCTTGGAAGACAATGAAAAACCAGCTCGCACAGGAGCACGTCCCAGTGTGTGATATTTAATTCCTGAGATTTGATTATACACTGTAACTCTCACACACGATTCACTCACATATACTTTGAGAGAGCTGATTAGATTAGCTGAGTGAATCAGATTAAATGACTTCCATTGTAGTCTTTGGACAGAGACGTTAAACAAGTCTGTTGTCTTTCCCACTGAGACGTTAAACAAGTGTATGTAGTCTTTCGCACTGAGACAGTAAAGAAGTGTCGTCTTTCTCACTGAGGCAGTAAAGAAGCGAGTTAGACACATGCAGCTTGCGGCTGGTGTGCAGTGGTGTGGTTAGGAGATCTTGTGGCTGCGGATCGTAGGAGTGGGTTTGTGAGACCCGAAAAGCTGATGAGATTAATTGAGTTAATTAATCGGGTTTTATTGAGATCAGCTTTGCATCGATGTGCTTGAAGAAGCTATCGGGTTTTGTTTTAGTCCTTGGAACAAGTCTGGAGAGTTAGAGTTTTGTCTTGAGATATGTTCAGAAGTTAGAGTGGGTCATCGCTGATGTGCTGGCATTCAGTAGTGGTGACGTGAGCAGTTGTCGCTGGATTGCTGGTTTCAGTTTTGAGGAGAAGTCTGATATCGTGGGCAGCAGATTTCTCCTAGCGTGTTTTCAGTAGCGGGTGTTGGTACGTCGTCGTTTGGATTAGTTGGAACGACGGTGTTTTGGATTAGAGAAGGAAACTCAGCAGTGAGCAGCGTTGGTCTTCAGTTGTGTGAGAGATCTGTTGTTGCGTTGCTATCAGATGTTGGTTAGTTGTTCAGCAGTGAGTAGCGGGTGACGTGTCCAGCTGCGACAGTAACTCTCTGCGACGTCGTTTGGTTTAAGTGATCGGCTGGATTGCTGGTTTCAGTTTTGAGGAGAAGTCTGATATCGTGGGCAGCAGATTTCTCCTAGCGTGTTTTCAGTAGCGGGTGTTGGTACGTCGTCGTTTGGATTAGTTGGAACGACGGTGTTTTGGATTAGAGAAGGAAACTCAGCAGTGAGCAGCGTTGGTCTTCAGTTGTGTGAGAGATCTGTTGTTGCGTTGCTATCAGATGTTGGTTAGTTGTTCAGCAGTGAGTAGCGGGTGACGTGTCCAGCTGCGACAGTAACTCTCTGCGACGTCGTTTGGTTTAAGTGATCGCTGTTTTATCGTAGAGTGAGATCTGTTGCGAGATCTGGTTGCGAACGGGAATATCAGCTATGTTAGCTTAAGTTGTTGGTGGATCTGTTCCAAGTTTCTGTCAGCAGTAAGACTTAAATAGGGAGCTTGGCCTTGCTCTCTATTATTGTTCCCGACACTTAGAATATTTCCCGATTGTATATCTCTGTCGCGATACCCTAGCTACTGTTCACCGAACCTTATCTTCTTCGATTGCCGACGGTAGACAGCTTCGATTGAAGTGAGAGTGGTAGAGTTGGACTCCTCTTGCTGAGACGCTTCGTTTGGTGTTGCTTTCGAACGTTTGTTTGAAGCTGGTGAGGTGCGCGAAGACATCTCCCTTCTGTAGTTTGCTAGCGTTCCGTCCTAGCTTGTTGGGGTAAGTGTTCAGATCCTACCTTGTGCTTTGTTAGAGCCTTCTGTTGTGTTAGAAGGGTAGGATGAGCGCTGGTTGAGTTCGTAGCACCCAGCTGTTGCTTTTCTGTGTTTCGGTCCTTGAGTAGTTGTTTGTAATTGGCTTAGAAGGTGTGAGATCTGCGTTGCTCGGACCCAATTTGTAGTAATTGTTGCACAGAGATTTGAGGTACGGATGTGAGCTGCTTACAGCATTGAGATTTGGCATGGATATGTGCTCATGCTTGCTGTTTTGTGTTGCTGTGTATATTGTCTGTTATATGTTGCATTGTGTTTCAATGCATACACGCATCCGTTCCATGTTGTTTCAGATCTCTTGTAGCTATGCCTTTCGATTGCTGAATTGAGCGTGCCAGGGTGTTTGTAGAGGCGAGAGGATAACTACCGTACCCCATCTCCCTGCTGGGACTGTTAGCCACCGTGAGCGTTTGGATAGCTCCCACATCTCATGTGTTGGACAACATCGGGTTGAGCGTTGTTTATGCACCTGGTACCGTGTGCTGAGACGAGTGGGTAGCTCCCATATAATCACACACATTGTGGCCACTGTCTTCTGTTCAGATTCCAGTTGTTGAGCTGCCTTGGGAATCCTTTGGCTCCCTGTGTTCGGTTGTAGCCTTGATCTCATGCATAGCATTTGCATTTTATCTGTTGCTATCTAACTGCTGTTTTCAGTTGCTCTCCGTACTGGTGTTTGACCCCTGTCCCTCTGTGGCTTGGTTGTTTGTTGCCTGTGTGTGATTTCAGGTTATCATGGTTACTGTGCTGGTCGTGGAGTAGACCCAACTGGAGGTGCCCCAGGAGGTGGTTAGAGTGTCACAGTTAGCGTATAGCATACTATGTATCAGTACTGATAGCCGGGGGTTGTACTGTGCTTTGGGTTGTATTGTACTTGATATATGTTTTAATTACTATACTATTGTACTGAATTGTGATTTTAATTACTGGATATTTTGAGTATTGTTGTATTTTAAATTATATGTTTTAATCGTCAGGTCAAAGCGAAAATTTTAAGCCACTTTTGTATGCTTCCGCTATTGTTTTGCGTGGTTTACCTCTGTGTTGTGAACGAGGCCTGACAGGGTTGCAGCGAGGGTCGTTGTAATCAAAGTCTTCTAGTGGATCCTTCCCGTTGCGGAAGAAGGGGAAGTGTAGGAGATTGAGCTCCGAACTTCCATAAACAAATCAGCGTATTTTCTTTACGACTTTCAGTACCTGCATTCATACACATTGCATATTTATAACTGTATAAAACTGTTTAAAAGGCCTTCTAATTTAAGAGTACAATTTGAGTTATTTCCGCATGTTTTAATACATTACTCAATCTGTAACTCGATGCACATGTATTCAAGAACACTGAGATATTGCAGCTCAAGTTTATTAACTAGATCACTCGATCCTATATCGAGCTGGTTTCAGCATCCAACTGGAACCAACGTGTTTAAGCGCTCGCTATATCATTGAGCTGGTTTCAACAACCAGCTGAAACCAGCGTGCTTACTGCGAACCGGTTTCAGCGTCCAGCTGGATCCTACGCTTTTCACTCGATATGGTTATGCCCTCTAAGTGCTGGTTATTGACAGAATAACTAGTAAATGAAGATATTTAGAGGATAAATCGATCCTAACAAGTGGTATCAGAGCAGGTTGTTCTTGAATAGTGTATTTTCTTCCAAAAATGTTTATATATGGTTTTAAAATTTGTCTGCTCTGAGTGTTCAAAAGCCTGTCTGTGCTGCAAAATTTTGAAGGTTTTCAAAACTCATTGCATAAGGATGGAGGGATGAATGTCTATTGAATTGCAGAGCAATTCTCGAAAGGAAAGAGCAGCAACATCTCTTCCAAAGAGCTGACAGATTGCGCGAGGTCTGTGGATGCCAAGATCTCTAAGGCGGAGCAAGGCTAAGCCTTAGGGAAAAATGGAAGAGATTCTGTAAATTTAATCTTCTATTGCTCCTCTGGTCCTAATTAATGAAAATTTTTTAGCAGCGTAGAATTTTCAAAATATCATGCATACATAAAGTTCTCGACAAACTGTCTCCCAGTGCATAAATGGTTTTATTTTGAAAATAAAATTACCCCATGATCTGTTGAGGGGGATATATTTAAATATTAAGGGGGAGACAAGATTTCAAACTCTTTTTGATTCCCACAAAAAGGGGGAGAAATAATTTTAAGCATAAACACATGTGCATATGATTATCCTGATTTTGTGCAAACCAAAAATGGGGAGATTGTGGGGTCTGTTTCTACAGATTTGAATCTAAGTTTTGATTCACACAAAATCTGTTACTATTTGACTAACGGCTTTCGTGATATGTGTAGTGCACTTGATTGAGGAAACATGGAGATATCCAAACTGGAACAGTGAGGGGACGCCCAAGCTGGTTGAGTTGAAGATATCTTTGCTGGTACAATAAGGGGACGCCCGAGCTGAAACAACACTGTATTTACCAGGTCGATGAAGACTTCAAGCTGGTCAACCAGATTGGTAAAGGATAAGAGCAGTTCAAGCGCAGAATTAAGTAGAATTGAAGTGCAGTGGATGAAGCGCAGAATTGCTCAAGTGCAGCGCACAAGGGAAGTGATTGAGTGCGGAGCCGGGTACAAGCGCAGTGATCGAGTGCAGATCCGATCACCAAGGGAGTACAATATACCTTACTGAACGACCAGTCGAAGGACCAGCTGGAAGGTCAGAAAGGAATTTAGAGTTGTTCCAATGAGAAGATAGACTGGCTCGAGGTGACCCCCATGGACGAGGAAGAATCTGCATGCTGGGGGCACTCGGAAAGTCTCCATAAAACCAAGCTGGCATACCCTAGAAAACCAGCATGGAGGACATCTCAAATGAAGAATCTGCTCGATATAGGGAGCAGATTAGAAACCAGCTGGTTAAGACAAACCAGCTGGACAAGCTGATCCAAGGAAAAGGTACTCTATCTAGCGAAGTCATGAACAGTCATAAAATGGGGAAGAACTTTGACTAGATGAAAAACTCGAAGCTCTAAAGATGATGAAGATAAGCTCAAGAGCGATTGCAAACGAGAGGAGAAGAAAAGAGCTTTGAACAGCCTGAAGAATCAACCAGCTCGAACAAGACCAGCTCAGTGCAGAACAAAATTGATAAACAAGCTGGCAAGCTGGTTAAAGTCAAACCAGCTCAGATGGCATGACAGATGCCATCAATTCTACGAGCAAGGAGATTTGAATATAATGCTATACGACAAACATTGTATAGTATTCAAATCGACTTGCTTGTATTGTCTTCTCAGTACAGTGCTCACGTGTCTAAAGTGAAGAAAAGCCTGCGATGCATTTATTGACAAAGGACTCAAAGTACAATAGTGTCAGAAGACCTTTCAACGTCTACCACTTTGTGTCCAACGGACAAATTTCCATGCAAGGCTATAAATCAGAGCACAAGCAGCTAAATGAAGGGGCTGAGAAGAGAGAAGTCAAAACAGTGTTGTGCGAACCAAAATGTAAAGATGAGAAGAACGCACAACACTAAACCTGGGAAGACAATGAAAAACCAGCTCGCACAGGAGCACTTCCCAGTGTGTGTGTGAGATTTAATTCCTGATAGTTTGATTATACACTGTAAATCTCATACACGATTCACTCACATATACTTTGAGAGAGCTGATTAGATTAGCTGAGTGAATCAGATTAAATGACTTCCATTGTAGTCTTTGGACAGAGACGTTAAACAAGTCTAGTTGTCTTTCGCACTGAGATGTTAAACAAGTGTATGTAATCTTTCGCACTGAGACAGTAAAGAAGTGTCGTCTTTCTCACTGAGGCAGTAAATAAGTGAGTTAGAAACACGCAGCTTACGGGCTGGTGTGCAGTGATGTGGCTAGGAGTTCTTGCGGCTGCGGGTCGTAGGAGTGGGTTGCAGCGATGGTCATTGTAATCAAAGTCTTCTAGTGGATCCTTCCAGTTGCGAAAGAAGGGGAGATGTAGGAAATTGAGCTCCGAACTTCCATAAAAACATCAGCGTATTTTCTTTACGGCTTTCAGTACCTGCATTCATACGCATTGCATATTTATAACTGTATAAAACTGTTTAAAAGGCCTTCGAATTTAAGAGTACATTAGAGTTATTTCCGCTCATTGTAATCAAAGTCTTCTAGTGGATCCTTCCAGTTGCGAAAGAAGGGGAGATGTAGGAAATTGAGCTCCGAACTTCCATAAAAACATCAGCGTATTTTCTTTACGGCTTTCAGTACCTGCATTCATACGCATTGCATATTTATAACTGTATAAAACTGTTTAAAAGGCCTTCGAATTTAAGAGTACATTAGAGTTATTTCCGCATGTTTTAATACATTACTCAATCTGTAACTCGATGCACATGTATTCAAGAACACTGAGCTATTGCAGCTCATGTTTATTAACCAGATCGCTCGGTCCTATATCGAGCTGGTTTCAGCATCCAACTAGAACCAGCGTGTTTAAGCGCTCGCTATATCATTGAGTTGGTTTCAACAACCAGCTGAAACCAACGTGCTTACTGCAAATCGGTTTCAGCTTCCAGCTGGATCCTGTGCTTTTCACTCGATCTGGTTATACCCTCTAAGTGCTGGTTATTAACAGAATAACTAGTAAATGAAGATACTTAGAGGATAATCGATCCTAACAAGTGGTATCGTGCATTTTCTTTGAAAAATGTTTTTATATGGTTTTAAAATTTGTCTGCTATGAGTGTTCGAAAGCCTGTCCGTGCTGCAAAATTTTGAAGGTTTTCAAAACTCATTGCATAAGGATGGGGGGTGGGGGAGGAATGTCTATTGAATTGCAGAGCAATTTCTCGAAAGGAAAGAGCGGAAACATCTCTTCCAACGAGCTGACAGATTGCACGAGGTCTGTGGACGCCAAGATCTCTAAGGCGGGGCAAGGCTAAGCCTTAGGGAAAAATGGAAGAGATTCTGTAAATTTAATCTTCTATTGCTCCTCTGGTCCTTATTTAATGAAAATTCTATTGCTCCTCTGGTCCTTATTTAATGAAAATTTTTGAGCAGCGTAGATTTTTCAAAATATCATGCATACATAAAGTTTTCGACAAACTGTCTCCCAGTGCATAAATGGTTTTATTTCTAAAATAAAATTACCCCATGATATGTTGAGGGGAAGATTTATTTAAATATTAAGGGGAGACAAGATTTCAAACTCTTTTTGATTCCCACAAAAAGGGGGAGAAATAATTTTAAGCATAAACACATGTGAATATGCTTATCCAGATTTTGTGCAAATCAAAAGGGGGAGATTGTTGGATTTGTTTCTCCAGATCAGAATCTAAGTTTTGATTCACACAAAATGCGACGCCCGCGCCCATGGGTGTCAATGGATTCGGATAAAAAGAAATAAAAGAGGAAAAGAAGGGATGAAATGATATATTGTAAGCTGTATTTCTTACAACCTAAAAAAAATCGAAATACAAACACACTTGGCGTCAAATAATAAATAGTGGAAACAGATTTGAATAACCGATTTGATATAAATTGCAAAGTTGCGATATTACAACTACTGGAACTCTATTTGAATTCAATATTGTTCTAATAAATCTAATACAGATTTAACAAAAGTCAAAAACAACAGTTGTGCGGAAAACATCGACCGTTGATAAACACATGCACCACAGCTGGTTCAGCTCCCACCGCCCGTCTGTCCCAGATCTGTCTCACCTGCACCATTTAAAAGCTAATGAGCCTAGAGCCTGAACTAGTAAAATCTGAGGATAACAAAATCACTTAATGCAGGCAGACGTAACTTAGTTTAAAGGAAGGCATTTAAACATAAACATCTTTCGTATATTCAGATTCGGGAAATAACCCAAATCTTCTAATTATTTTCTTGTGATTTATGCTTTAGAAGCTCTCCTTAGGTCCTTTGGCACTTGATCAAGCTACTTCTGAATTCAGTCTTTTTGGCATGAAGCCCTATATGAAGGGACAACTGTCTTGACAGCTGCTAACCCTTTCTTTATGACCGTCTGTTATATACGCCATAAATCCTTTAAAACTAAAAATTTCTTCCTTTAAACTCATATCTGATTGAAATCAGATCTGAAAATCATCGAGGTCACTTCTTTTCAAAACTCTCCTTTGGCACTTGATCAAGCTACTTCTGAATTCAGTCTTTTTGGCATGAAGCCCTATATGAAGGGACAACTGTCTTGACAGCTGCTAACCCTTTCTTTATGACCGTCTGTTATATACGCCATAAATCCTTTAAAACTAAAAATTTCTTCCTTTAAACTCATATCTGATTGAAATCAGATCTGAAAATCATCGAGGTCACTTCTTTTCAAAACTCTCTTCTCTTTAAAATCTCACTGAGCATCAGATTCGACTACTGGGGACTTATCGCTGAGGTGAAAAAGATTTGGATAACAAAATGGTGCTCGAGTACAAAATAGATCTTATTCGTAAAAATGGACTCGACTATAGAAGTGGTATCGCTAACGCTGAAACAGGTGTGATTAAAGGAACAGTATCATTAGCTTAAAAAAGATTTGGTTACTGAAATGGTATCGCTAGCACCGAAACAGATTCGACTATCGGGGATACGTCGCTAGCGAGAAACAAATTTGAATATAGGAGCGCTATCGCTAGCAAGGGACTCGGATGTGACCATGGAAACGCTATCGCTAACGGGTAAAATAGATTCCACTGAAGAAAAATATATCGCCAGCTTTAAAGAAACGGACTTGACTAGCGAAATGACACTGCTAGTTTGAAAGTCAGATTTGACCGTACAAACAGTGTTTAAGAGAGAAACAGATTTGACATCTGTAAAGCAGACTTGACGGGGAAATTCAGATCCGACATGAAAATTTCAGATTTGATCATATAATCTTGTTGCTAGTGTAGAAAAACAGAATTAGCTACTGAACTAGTGCTGCAACCTCTCGACGATGTCCAAGATACCAGCTCCGCCTATCTAACCGGAACAAAATCCCGATTTCACCAGCATCGCCGATTACTTGGAGTCAAGTCCAGATGTCACAATTCACCAAGGAGAATAACTTCATTGTGAGGACTAGAATTTTCTAAGTACGACTTATTATCTAATCAGATTTGGTTTATAATTAGCTAATTGAGTTTCTGAGTATCGAGTTTTCAGATTTGAGGACTTGGTGAATTTTTCATAATTTCAGATTTGAGCGAGATCTGGATGTTCAGGTTGTCCTCGCGTGTTTGCTTGAGTTGTCGCAAGCAGGGCGCGAAATGCTGTCGTTTTGTGCTAAGCAGATATGGTGTTTCTAGAGAGAATGCGACATCATATTTCCTATTTAGACTTGGCTCTAGTGAGTGAGATCTATTTAGTGGGCGTGAGATTCTACTCGAGGAAGTCATCGATGGTCAGTGGTCCAGAGTTGTTCAGATGTCAACGTTGGTCAACGGTACTGTGTAGACCTGTGCGTTTGATGATACAGATGTGATCAAGATCTGAGGAGCATTAGCGAGATCTGTTAAGAGAGCAGACTCCGATGCTATGTCTTTTTGATCAGTTAGAGCGACGTAGTTTTTGATGAGAAGCGCGTGTTTTGTTTGGAGATCAGATCTGAGTTAGCGGAGCCAGATTTGAGAGACTTCTGCCTTGGCAATGAGATCTGAACTTGTCGATCATGACTTCTGTTGTAGTTTTGACTGGGGATTTAAATGTAAGTGTCGATCAACACTTAGAGTATTTTCTAACCTGATATCTCTTATCTTCATCCCTGATAACCCTCGATAGTTACTGTTCACCCGAACCATATTTCCATCGATTGCCGTCGTTCTTCGCTGCCGTTTGGAGTAAGATTGGTAGCGCTGAGCTCGTCTTCTCTATGGCTTTCGATTTATACCAGTTTTGAGGCTGGAGTCGTCGGATTTGAGGAGCACGAAGTGGTTACAGTGTTCGTGTATCTTCACGACTGTGGACTAGTAGTTCTTCTTTTCTTTAACAGCTTTTGGGTAAGTGACTCTTTACCGATTTAAGCTTCATATGAGAGATGAGTCGTGCTATGTTGGAGTTAGGTAACTGAGTTAAGTTACTGGGCTTTAAAATTAAGCTGTTTGAGTTTAGAATTGAGTTGATATCGAGATATCTTAATAGAATTGCGCTTGTAGTAGTTGCTGCTGAGCTACCGTGGAGCTTCTTGTTAGAGTAGATGCCCAACTAGCCAACTTGTGGCGTGTGAGTTTATAGACTCTTGTATATGACAGTCTTTATATGTGATATTCGCATTTGTTTATGGCATTCTTTATCTTCATTATGTTTATATAATGTTAACAATTGTGTTGGATAAAGACCTAGAACCGCACGTTGATCGGACTTGTTCCGATCACCATTTCGAGGATTTTCCGTCCGTGCTGATCTCGTCAGGCCTTCCAGTGCAGGCTGACGAAGGAACCTTGCTTCCGGTCGTGGACTTGATTAGACGTAATCTACCGCCGCCTACCGTGAAGAACCAGTCTCCCTGTGATTCTGGTTGGAGCCAGGCGCCTGTCGCCAGCGAGGTCACACCCCGAGAAACGCCTTATGAATGGTTTATAGTGTTGTTTGTATTGTATTGAACGTTTCTCGGTGCTTAATTTTAAACTTCCGCTGCGCCGTCGGGAGACGGGATCCGGATCCGCCACCGCTTCCCAACAGTGGTATCAGAGCCAAGGCTCGGATCTTCAATAAAATTGTTGCCATAATTGTATCTAATCTCGATTTTCAGATTGAAACAAAAAAAAAAACTTTTCATGGCCGCCGGCCGCCGCCATGGGCGACGGCAACCACCTGCCGAGGCGCGCGCTTGATCGCGCGCACAGCCATGCGCGCTGGCCGCGCATGGAGGCCGAGACGTGGCCGCTGCCCCACGCACTGGTTGCGCAACGAAGGGGCAGCAGGCGCGCTGCCATGCGCTGAGATTGGTGCAACCTGTTGTGCCACGACAAGGCGCGACGCCTGCCGTCATGCCGCACGCGTTGCGGCAGCGCGCGGCCTTACACTCGCGATGTCACTATTCGATCTCCAAGATGTATGCATAGCTATCGGATCTCTAACTACTCTCGATTTACCAATGGTCGTTGATCTGATCGGGATATATGGATTGAAAGGACCGTACTGTACGCTAACCACGACCAACTGGTTCTTGCAGGCACTATAGTGATACCTAGGAGATCATGGGGCGATGTTGCTAGACGCTTTACCATGATCCGTTGGGCAAGTCCGAAATTGTGATTTCGGAGCCACAATGGTTGTGGGCCCACGGCTAGCTGTATCCTTGAACCATTGAGGGTCACACAAGTACTGGATTCAAGATTCCCGCATGGAAACTGAGCTCAATGTGTTGAGCATAGGAGGAGGATTTTTGGAAGTACGACTTCCTAAAAGTCAACAGGGGTCAAATCGTGATTTCCGCTGTTGAGGTGCAAAACGGTCATTTTGCACTGGGGTTCTGAAAAATGGTTTTTCAGATCATAATATTCAGTTTTGGAAACTGAGTCGATCGGTCCGATCTGATCGGCAATCGGAGTTGTAATGAAGTCGCAGTGATGGATATCGTCATTTGGACCCGGGCCCGTTGGGCCGGTCCAAGTCCATTACTAGTCTTATTAAAAGAGACTTAGGGCTTCATTAATCATAACTAACATATCACAACCCTAGTCTACCTAGACCTACACGGCCGCCCCCTTCCTCTCCTCCAAAGACTCACGCCGCCGGCCGCCGCCCAAGCGCCGCCGCCCGCCGCCGCCGCACGTTGATCGGACTTGTTCCGATCACCATTTCGAGGATTTTCCGTCCGTGCTGATCTCGTCAGGCCTTCTAGTGCAGGCTGACGAAGGAATCCCGTCTCCGGTCGTGGACCTGATTGACGTTGTCTACCGCAATCTAATTAAATATGATTTTGTTGATTAAAATTTGATTTTATCGACAAAATGCGATTTTATTATAAAATGCGATTTTATGATTAAAATATGATTTTGCGGTAAATAATTTGATTATTTAATTTATGCATATTAATTAGATTGATTGCATGATTGGGATGATCGAGAGCCATGCCCAATGTGTTAGGTGTATGCTTTAGGTTTTGCGATTTCGGTTGTATTTAATATAATTGATTATCATATTTAAAGTGGGTCTATTTGTGGCCCGTTCCCACCCCTTAAAATGTATCTCTTATGTGTCATGGAAATTTATTGTAAATTACTAGACTTAGTGGGAGGACCTTTGAAGATGGTGGGCCCGATGACGATCAAAGATATTGAAGACGAATATCTGTAAACCGGAAGCAAATGTAATAGGATTGCATTGCATATTGCATTTCACCTAGGATTGGACCCAGGTCCGTGATTGGAGACCATGGACCGCATAGCTCTCGCGATCGATCATCCCAATGTTTATATATGTGATATATAGTTAGTTGAATCCGCATGTTTTAAATATGATTTAAAATATATTGCATGAGGCCAAACTTTTCAAAAATAAAATCCCTCATTTTAAATACAATTTAAAACTAATATCAAGATTAAAAGTTTATTCGATAAGCTAAAGGGAATTTAAATTTGTTTAAATTATCCCTACCTTCCATCAACAATGGGTGTACGCCGATGCTACCCGTATATATGACCCGGCTCATATTATTGAGGGGGCTATGTATGCCGGAAAGCTGTCCACGCCATTGACAATTATTGTGAGTCGGTTGGAACTCCCTTTAACGTTGGCTCATATTATTGGGGACGTTAAGGGGACCGTCCTTCACGACTCAACATTGATGGGTCATCTTGACACGTGATAGTAAACGGCGTCATTATTGGGCCCTTACTGGACGTGAGGTGAATACATGGAGGTTGCACCGGTTGCAATCGGAAACTACCTTTTGGGGGTCGTGGTTGGCTGATATTATTCGGGACCATGATCGCTTGATTGGGCTCCGTGTACCCACTAAAGAAACTTGCTTTCTCGATTTCATTAGAGGGTGGTGAAATCGTTAAAATAGTGGGAGAGTAATTCATAGAACTAAACGACCTTGTTTTATGTCTTAGCGATTATTTTATATAGTTAGTGATGATTGTATGTTTTATTTTCAGTATTACTGCTTATATAATGTCTTCGATCAAAAACCCACTCGCTGCTATACTGGATAGCAACAAGTTCACCGGTCTGAACTACCAAGACTGGCTTCGAAACCTCAACATTGTGTTGGCTTCGGAGAAACTTCTTTATACGAAGAGAAGAGCCCTCCGAAGGAAGCCCCTGCTGATATCAGCCCTGAGGAGCTGGTGATGCTTCAGAAATGGTGGGACGACGAGCTTAAGACTCGATGTTATGTGATGGCATCGATGTCTAACGAAATGCAACGGCGCTTTGAGAAGACAAAATATGCTGCTGACATACTTTTTCATCTCAAAGAACTGTATGGGGAGAACTCTCGACATGAGAGGTTCACGGCTATCAAGGAGCTTATGATGAGCCGCATGCGCGATGGGACTTCGGTCCGCGAGCATGGGGTTCGCATGATTGGGCTTGTTGAAAAGCTGTCGGGCCTTGATATCACACTTCCACACGAGCTGTCTGTGGATGTGCTTCTCCTCTCACTGCCTGCTGCATTCGACCCCTTTGTGGTCAACTTCAACATGAACAAGCTGGCAGCCACCCTTGAAGAGGTGGTTAACATGCTTGTAGTGTTCGAAGGAACCATAAAGAAGGACAAGCTCATCCTCCTCATGGGCTCTTCTTCCTCTGCGAAGAAGGGGCCCAGACGCAAGGGTAAGAAGCGTTCTGCCCCTGCAAAGGAGGAAAAGCCCACTAAGAAGCCAAAGGCAAAGGCTTCCAAGCCGAACAAGTCTGAGGATGTTTGCCACCACTGCCACAAGACTGGGCATTGGAGGAGGAACCGCAAGGATTACCTCGAGCAGTTGCGAACTGCAAAAGGTATGTTCTATATCGAAATAAATATGTCTCTTAATTCGACTTCTTGGGTACTTGATACCGGATGTGGATCTCATATCTGCAATGATTTGCAGGTGATGACAAGAAGCCGACGTCTTAGAGAGGGTGAGACCCACTTGAGGCTTGGCAATGGAGCAAGAGTTGCTGCAGTAGCTATAGGAGATGTTTATTTATTTCTGTCTTCTGATTTTAAGTTGTTATTGAGAAACGTTTTGTTCGTTCCCGAATTAATAAAGAACATTATTTCTGTTTCTATGCTTGATAGTGATGGATATTCTTGTATGTTTGCTAATTCGATTTGCAATATTTACAAGAATGAATGTTTGGTTGGAATTGGGGAACACGAAAACAATTTGTACACCTTAAAATTAAAAGACGTTCCAACTCGCGATGTCGAAACACATACAACAACGATTAAAAGGAAACACGATAGCTTAAACCCAGCACATCTTTGGCACGCTAGGCTAGGTCATGTTCTCTAAGTAGGATGAAAAAGTTAGTTAGGAGTGACATGTTTGATCTGTCAGACATTAACTCCCTACCGACTTTTGAGTCTTGTCTTAAGGGAAAGATGACTAAGCAACCCTTCCAGGGCAAGGGTGAGCGTGCTCAAGGCCTATTGGATTTGATCCATACTGATGTGTGCGGCCCATTTAGTATTGGTACTAAGTACGGTCACACATACTTCATCACCTTTACCGACGATTACTCTAGGTATGGGTACTTGTACTTAATGAAGCACAAGTCTGAATCCTTTGAAAGGTTCAAAGAATTCAAGGCTGAAGTAGAAAATCAATTAGGCAAAAGTATTAAAGCACTTCGATCCGATCGAGGTGGTGAATACTTGAGTGCTGAATTTCAAGACTATCTGAAAGAGAATGGGATTCTCGCATAGTGGACCCCTCCGGCCACACCACAGCTCAATGGTGTAGCGGAGCGTCATAATCGAACCCTGTTAGACATGGTTTGATCTATGATGAGCTTCACTGAACTTCCTACCTCGTTTTGGGGCTATGCGCTCGAAACGACGGTAATGTTGTTGAACAATGTCCACACCAAGGCAGTGGATAAGACTCCATATGAGATATGGATGGGCAAACCACCCAAGTACTCATACATGAGGATTTGGGGATGTCCTGCTTACGTGAAGCAGACAGTGGGAGATAAGATGGATACGAGATCCATCTTATGTTACTTCGTTGGGTATCCAAAGAATTCTATTGGATATTACTTCTACTATCCGAACGAAACAAAAGTGTTTGTTTCTAGGAATGCCACCTTTATGGAAAGGGAGTTTCTACTTGATAGAAAGGGCAAGATAGTAGAACTCGAAGAGGTTCGAGAACCAACTGAAGTACCAAGTGAATCTCCTGTGCCTCCAGAGCCAGTATCAGAAATGGTCGCACCTAGGAGATCCGAAAGGGTCCCTAGAGCTCCTGAGAGATATGGTTTTCTCCTTGAAGATGATCAAGGTGATCAAGTTGTTGGATCTGATCCAAGAACTTTCAAGGAGGCAATTTCCGATGCTGATTCTAATTTGTGGCTTGAAGCAATGCAGTCTGAGTTTGACTCAATGCATGCTAACGAAGTTTGGACTCTTGTTAATCCTGCCGAAGGAATTGTTCCTATTGGGTGCAAATGGGTATACAAGAGGAAACTTGGGCCTGATGGTAAGGTAATGACCTACAAGGCACGATTGGTCGCGAAAGGTTACACTCAAAGGCAAGGTGTTGACTATGATGAAACCTTCTCGCCAGTCGCAATGTTCAAGTCAATTAGAATCTTACTAGCCATAGCCGCATGGTACGACTATTAGATATGGCAAATGGATGTGAAAACTGCGTTCCTTAATGGAAACGTCAATTAGAATCTTACTAGCCATAGCCGCATGGTACGACTATTAGATATGGCAAATGGATGTGAAAACTGCGTTCCTTAATGGAAACATTAAGGAAGAGATCTACATGACGCAGCCTGAGGGTTTCACATCTGTTTGAAGCGAGCATAAGGTATGCAAGCTTCAGAGATCCATCTACGGTCTCAAAAAAGCATCGAGGAGTTGGAACCTGAGATTCGATAAAACAATTAAGGAATTCGGTTTCATCAAGATTCCTGAGGAGCCATGTGTATATAAGAAGGTAGTTAAAAGCGCTGTGACATTCCTAGTACTTTATGTTGATGACATTCTACTAATTGGGAATGATGTAGGAATGCTGCAATCAACTAAAGTCTGGTTGTCTAGTAGATTTTCGATGAAGGACATGGGTGAAGCATCCTATATTCTTGGAATACAGATCTATCGGGATAGATCGAAACGGATGCTCGGACTCACCCAAGCCACCTACATCGATACCATACTTAAGAGGTTCTCTATGGAAGAGTCCAAGAGAGGACACCTACCTATGTGCCACGGGTCACTCTATCTAAGTCTATGTGTCCGAATACTGATGAGGAGATAGAGAGTATGACACGTGTGCCATATGCCTCGACAATAGGTAGTATTATGTATGGCATGATCTCAACTAGACCGGATGTTGCATATGCTCTGAGTGTCACGAGCCGCTACCAGGCCAACCCCGGCCAATTACATTGGAAGACTATGAAGGATATTCTTAAGTACTTACGAAGGACTAAGAATATGATCATGGTCTATGGGGGTGGTGAACTGAAACTGGAAGGCTATACTGATTCTAGCTTCCAGTGTGACGTGGATGATTCGAAGTCAACCTCTGGATTTGTATTCATGCTCAATGGTGGTGCTGTCTCTTGGAAGAGTTCCAAGCAAGACACCATCGTGGATTCAACCACTGAGGCTGAGTACATCGCAGCATCAGCTGCTGCTAAGGAGGCGGTTTGGATAAGGAATTTCGTCCAAGAGTTGGGCGTCATTACTAATGGAGTTGGTCCAGTCCCGGTGTACTGCGACAACACGGGTGCCGTTGCACAAGAAAAGGAGCCTAGGTCTCACCAAAGATCCAAACATATACTGAGGAAATACCACATAATCCGGGATATTGTGGCTAGAGGTGACATAGCAGTTGAGAGAGTCGCCTCTGCGGACAACGTTGCTGATCCACTTATGAAGCCCTTGCCAGGACCGTTGTTTGAAAAATATCGCGAAACAATGGGACTGCGTCTGATGAGTAGTTGGCTTTAGGGCAAGTGGGAGATTGTTAGAGTAGATGTCCAACTAGCCAACTTGTGACGTGTGGGTTTATAGACTCTTGTATATGACAGTCCTTATATATGATATTCGCATTTGTTTATGGCATTCTTTATCTTCATTATATTTATATAATGTTAACAATAGTGTTGGATAAAGACCTAGAATGCACCATAGTGTATGTTAGATGTGATAGTGGGTATGACGGCTATCATGAAACACATCTAATAGTCACTGTGTATTCTGAATTAGTTCCTAGTCGATTGGGCCGTCAAAATGAGGATAAGGCCGCCCGAGCTTGAGACTAGTATCTGCGATACGAAGTACCATATTTCATTGGTAGGGAACATTGTGATGTTCTGAGCATGCAGATGGATAGTGACCTGGTGATCTATCGAACTACCCTCGTTCGGACTTTCCAAGTGGTTACCATTTGTCGAGTGGATAAGTCCGAGGTCTTGGTTGTACTGATTAGTCCTCATGACTCGAAACGTCATTCAGACTCTACATGATAGGTGTCTCACTTTGACCCGTTTGCCGACTCACTTGGAGTCATTAGGGAACATTGTGATGTTCTGAGCATGCAGATGGATAGTGACCTGGTGATCTATCGAACTACCCTCGTTCGGACTTTCCAAGTGGTTACCATTTGTCGAGTGGATAAGTCCGAGGTCTTGGTTGTACTGATTAGTCCTCATGACTCGAAACGTCATTCAGACTCTACATGATAGGTGTCTCACTTTGACCCGTTTGCCGACTCACTTGGAGTCATTAGGCGGCGGGATTGGGTGAGATCCCGATGCATGTAGGAGTCGATGCATCGTTGTCGAGGATTCACCTCTCGCTTACATGCGTGGATATCCTATGCTATCTGAGGGGATAATAGTGTATAAATCTCTGGCCAGAGTACTAGAAGTGTTTTAGGTAAATGGGTTTACCTAGTTACACTCGCGATGTCACTATTCGATCTCCAAGATGTATGCATAGCTATCGGATCTCTAACGGCTCTCGATTTACCAATGGTCGTTGATCTGATCGGGATATATGGATTGAAATGACCGTACTGTACGCTAACCACGACCAAATGGTTCTTGCAGGCACTATCAGTGATACCTAGGGGATCATGGGGTGATGTTGCTAGACGCTTTACCATGATCCGTTGGGCAAGTCCGAAATTGTGATTTCGGAGCCACAATGGTTGTGGGCCCACGGCTAGCTGTATCCCTGAACCATTGAGGGTCACACAAGTACTGGATTCAAGATTCTCACACGGAAACTGAGCTCAATGTGTTGAGCATAGGAGGAGGATTTTTGGAAGTACGACTTCCTAAAAGTCAACAGGGGTCAAATCATGATTTCCGCTGTTGAGGTGCAAAACGGTCATTTTGCACTGGGGTTCTGAAAAATGGTTTTTCAGATCATAATATTTAGTTTTGGAAACTGAGTCGATCGGTCCGATCTGATCGGCAATCGGAGTTGTAATGAAGTCGTAGTGATGGATATCGTCATTTGGACCCGGGCCCGTTGGGCCGGTCCAAGTGCATTACTAGTCTTATTAAAAGAGACTTAGGGCTTCATTAATCATAACTAACATATCACAACCCTAGTCTACCTAGACCTACACGGCCGCCCCCCTTCCTCTCCTCCAAAGCCTCACGCCGTCAGCCGCCGCCCAAGCGCCGCCGCCCGCCGCCGCCGCCGCACGTTGATCGGACTTGTTCCAATCACCATTTTGAGGATTTTCCGTCCGTGCTGATCTCGTCAGGCCTTCTAGTGCAGGCTGACGAAGGAACCTTGCTTCCGATCGTGGACTTGATTAGACGTAATCTACCGCCGCCTACCGTGAAGAGCCAGTCTCCCTGTGATTCTGGTTGGAGCCAGGCGCCTGTCGCCAGTGAGGTAACACCCCGAGAAAAGCCCTATGAATGGTTTATAGTGCTGTTTGTATTGTATTGAACGTTTCCCGACGATTAATTTTAAACTTCCGCTGCGCCGCCGGGTGACGGGATCCGGATCCGCCACCGCTTTCCAACACTTCTAAGGCAGTAGACTTGAGTTGGTTGCTGCTCCCTTGTTGTTGTAAGATCTGTTGAGGTAGAAGCTGATTTGAGGTACGAATTGAGCTAGATAAGCAGCTTTGTTATCAGCTTTGGGAATATTTCTATCGTGTATTAGCTGCTGTGATTTGTATTGACTGTGTGATGATTCTATGCTCATATCTGTTTGTGCGTGTGGTTTTATGCATTGACTAAGCATGAGTTTGCTGTGCATTCACGCATATATTGAGCCTGATTCCTTTGGAAGCTGAATTCCCTTTTTGCACGTTGTGATCGGCCGGCTGAGTCTTCGTGCCTGAAAGGTCCAACGCTGTTTTTGATGTGGTGGCCAGCTGAGTCGTTGTGCCTGAATACCACTATTGCCTTGTGATGGTCGACTGATTCGTCGTACCTGAAGATCACAAGATGATGATGATTGATGAGATCGGCACAGCTGAGTCGTTGTGCTATATGCTTGCCTACCGATGATTCTTGGTAGTCCCTTTTCATTGCA
>KV005031.1:9590-23565 GCA_001598015.1 Dorcoceras hygrometricum
AAAGTTTGGGCTAGTTTGACTATCCTTGAAACTTGGAGGGGCTAAACTGCAATTTTGGACTAGGTGGTCTGAAAAATTATTTTCACATCATAATACTCAGTTTTGTAAACTGTGTAGATCGGTCCGATCTGATCGTCGATCGGGATTATGATGGAGCCACGGCGATGTACTTGAACCGAATATTCATATGGACCTGGGCCCGCCCCAGGCCCATTGGGCCGGTCCAAGCCCATCACATGTCTTTTAATACTTGACCTAGGGCTACATTGTCTACACAACAACTCTCACAAACCCCTAGACTATAGCCGCCGCCCCCCTCTCCTCTTCCTCCCTCTCGGCCGCCGCCCCTCACGCGCCGCCCGTCGTGCGTCGCCGCCGCCGTGTGCCGCCGCTTGTCATGGTTGGACTTGTTCCGACCACCTCGACGAGGAGATTTCTTCCGTGAAAGATTCGTCACGTTTTCTACTGCAGACTGACGAAGGAGTCGTGATTCCAGTCGTGGAGTGGATTAGGAGAACAACAACCGCCAACCGTTGAAGTGCCAATTTCCTCGTGAAATTGGTCGGAGCCAGGCGCCTAGACGCCAGCAAGGTACCAAATCTAAAAACACTATGGATGTTTATTTGTTATTATTGTTATGTATTGACTGTTTCCGGTGCAAAATTTTGAAATCTTCCGCTACGCCAATAGTGGAATCAGAGCTTTAGCTCGGATCTGTCAATACATAAAATTGTACCTGTATTGCATCAGATCTCGAATTGAAAATCTAAAAAAAATTATTTTTTTTCTGCCATGCGCCACCGCGCGCAGCTAGCGGCACCACCGTGCGCCCAGCATGCGTACAGCGTGCGGTAGGGGATGCGCGCATGTCGCACACGCCCCTGCGCACGCTGGCCGGTGGGCGTTGCGCATGTTGGCCGGCACCCGTGCGCGCACGTCACGCACGGGGCTCCGCGACACCGAGCGCCAACTGCGCGAGCAGTGCGCGCAGGTGGCCGCCCCCGTGCTCACGCGTTGCGCACTGGGGCGCGCACAGTGTGTGGACGTTGTGCGGGCGGCGGTGCGCCGCCGTGCGACGTTTTCGGGCGGATTTCGACGGCTGTTTTTTTTATCTCTAGGGTTGTTTCGGGCCTGTCCCGGACTGCCCGGGGGTTTTCGGGCCAACATTTGATATTGGGCCCTTTTGGTCGGACCAAAATTAATTTTTGATGTTTTTGAGATTTTGGACCTAATATTGTTTTAATCCCAATTTGATGCAATTAAAAATGACAAAATATGATTTTATTTATAAAATATGATTTTATATTTAAAATATGATTTTGTTGGAAAATATCAAATTTGATTTGATTATTTTATTTCTGTCAATTATTTGAATTGAGTATGTTTGGGATGATCGAGAGCCGTGCCCAATGTGTTAGGTGTATGCTAGGTTTTACAAATTTTGGTTGTAATATTATTGATATCAAATTCAAAGTGGGCCTGGTTTATGGCCCGTTCCCACCACTTTATAATTGTATCCCTACTTGTCATGGCTATTTAAATGTAATTGGACCTAGATCCGTGCTTGGCAACCACGGATCGCATAGCTCTCGCTTATCGATCATCCCAATTGTATATGCGATATATATATCTGTTGAATCCGCGTTTTTAAATTTGATTTAAAATTATTGAGACGAATTTCAAAATTAAAATCCTTCATTTTAAATTTGATTTAAAATTTATATCAAGATTAAAAGTTTATTCTATAACTAAGGGAATTTAAATATTGTTTAAAATTTCCTACCTTCCATCAACAATGGGTGTACGTCGATGCTACCCGTATACATGGCCCGACTCATATTATTGAGGGTGTTATGTATGCCGGAAAGTTGTACACGCCATTGACACTTGCCGGGAGTCGGTTGAAACTCCCTTTAACGTTGGCTCATATGATTGGGGACGTTAAGGGGACCGTCCATCACGACTCAACATTGATGGGTCATCTTGACACGTGATAGTAATCGGCGTCATATTATTGGGCCCTTACTGCACGTGAGGTAAATATATGGAGGTTGCACCTGTTGCAATTGGACTCTACCTTTTGAGGGTCATGGTTGGCTGATATTATTCGGGATCATGATTTCTTGATTGGACGATGTGTACCCACTAAGGAAACTTGCTTTCTCGATTTAATTAGAGGGTGGTGAAATCGTTAAAATAGTGGGAGGATAATTCATAAAACTAAATTACCTTGTTTTATGTCTTAGCGTTTTTCATAAATAGTCTGTGATGCATGTCTGTTTTTCTTTTCAGTATAAACTGCTATTACAATGTCTTCAATCAAAAATCCACTTGCTGCTATACTGGATAGCAACAAGTTCACTGGTTTGAACTACCAAGATTGGCTTCGAAACCTCAAGATTGTCTTGGCTTCGGAGAAACTTCTCTACACGCTAGAGAAGACACCTCCGAATGAAGCCCCTGTCAATGCAAGTCCTGAGGAGCTGGAAAAGCTGGACAAATGGTGGGACGACGAGCTTAAGGCATGGTGCTATGTGATAGCATCGATGTCAAACAAAATGCAGCGGTGTTTTGAGAAGACGGTGTATGCTGCTGACATACACCTTCATCTCAAGGAGTTGTATGGGGAGAACTTTCGGACTGAGAGGTTCACTACTGTCAAGGAGCTCATGACAAGCCGCATGCGCGATGGGACTTCGGTCCGCGAGCATGGGGTTCGTATGATTGGGCTCATTGAGAAGCTAGTGGGCCTTGATATCACACTTCCACATGAGCTGTCTGTGGATCTGCTTCTCCTCTCCCTCCCTGCTGTGTTCGACCCCTTTGTGGTCAACTTTAACATGAACAAGCTGGAATCCACGCTTGAAGAGGTGGTGAACATGCTTGTCGTGTTCGAGGGGACCATAAAGTAGGATAAGCCCGTCCTCCTTTTGGGCTCTTCTTCCTCTGCAAAGAAGGGACCCAAACGCAAGGGCAAGAAGCGTTCTGCCCCTGCAAAGGAGGAAAAACCCACCAAGAAGCCAAAGGCAAGGACTTCAAAGCCAAATAAATATGAGGATGTTTGCCACCACTGCCACAAGCCAAGGCACTGGAGGAGGAACTGCAAGGAGTACGTTGAGCAGTTGCGAACTGCAAAAGGTATGTTCAACATTGAAATAAATATGTCTCTTAATTCGACTTCTTGGGTACTTGATACCGGATGTGGATCTCATATCTGTAATGATTTGCAGGTAATGACAAGAAGCCGACGTCTTAGAGAGGGTGAGACACACTTGAGGCTTGGCAACGGAGCCTGGGTTGCTGCTGTAGTTATAGGAGATGTTTATTTGTTTCCGTCTTCAAATTTTAAGTTGTTATTGAGAAACATTTTATTTGTTCCCGAATTGATAAAGAACATCATTTCTGTTTCTATGCTTGATAGTGATGGATATTCTTGTCATTTTGCTAATTCGATTTGCAATATATACAAGAATGAATATTTGATTGGAATTGGGGAACGCGAAAACGATCTATTCACCATAAAATTAAAAGAAGTTCCAACTCGCTATGTGGAAATACATACAACAACTATTAAAGAAAAACGAATAGCTTGAACCCGGCACAACTTGGCACGCTAGGCTAGGTCATGTTCCCGTTCCCGAATTGATAAAGAACATCATTTCTGTTTCTATGCTTGATAGTGATGGATATTCTTGTCATTTTGCTAATTCGATTTGCAATATATACAAGAATGAATATTTGATTGGAATTGGGGAACGCGAAAACGATCTATTCACCATAAAATTAAAAGAAGTTCCAACTCGCTATGTGGAAATACATACAACAACTATTAAAAGGAAAAACGATAGCTTGAACCCGGCACAACTTTGGCACGCTAGGCTAGGTCATGTTTCCTTGAATAGGATGAACAAGTTGGTTAGGAGTGACATGTTTGATATGTGAGATATTAACTCCCTACCGACTTGTGAGTCATGTCTCAAGGGAAAAATTACAAAACAACCCTTCACGGGCAAGCCTGAACGTGCTCAAGGCATATTGGATTTGATCCATACTGATGTATGTGGCCCAAGTACGGTTACACATACTTCATCACCTTTACCGATGATCACTCTAGGTATGGGTACTTGTACTTAATGAAACACAAGTCTGAATCCTTTGAAAAGTTCAAAGAATTCAAGGCTGAAGTAGAAAATCAGTTGGGGAAATGTATTAAAACACTTCGATCCAATCGAGGTGGAGAATACTTAAGTGCCGAATTTCAACACTATCTTAAAGATAATGGGATTCTGTCACAGTGGACCCCTCCGGCCACACCACAACTCAATGGTGTAGCGGAGCGTCGTAATCGAACCTTGATGTGGTTCGATCTATGATGAGTTTCACTGAGCTTCCTACCTCGTTTTGGGGCTATGCGCTCGAAACGGCGGTAATGTTATTGAACAATGTCCACACAAAGGCAGTGGATAAAAATCCGTATGAGATATGGATGGGCAAGCCGCCCAAATACTCATACTTGAGGATTTGGGGATGTCCTGCTTACGTGAAGCAGACAGTGGCAGATAAACTGGATATTAATCCATCTTATGTTACTTCATTGGGTATCCAAAGAATTCTATTGGATACTACTTCTACTATCCCAATGAAACGAAAGTGTTTGTTTCTAGAAATGCCACCTTTCTGGAAAGGGAATTTCCACTTGATAGAAAAGGCAAGATATTAGAACTCCAAGAGGTTCGAGAACCATCTGAAGTACCAAGTGAATCTCCCGCACCACAAGAGCCAATACCAGAAATGGTCGAACCTAGGAGATCTGAAAGGGTTCCTAGGGCTCCTGTTAGATATGGTTTCCTCCTTCAAGATGATCAAAGTGATCAAACTATTGGATGTGATCCAAGAACTTTCAAGGAGGCAATTTCCGATGCTTATTATAATTTGTGGCTTGAATCAATGCAATCTGAGATTGACTCAATGCTTTCAAACCAAGTTTGGACTCTTGTTAATCCTCCCGAAGGAATAGTTCCTATTGGGTGTAAATGGATATACAAGAGAAAACTTGGTCCTACAAGGCACAACTGGTCGCGAAAGGTTACACTCAAAGGCAAGGTGTTGACTATGATGAAACCTTTTCACCAGTCGCAATGTTCAAGTCAATTAGAATCCTACTAGCCATAGCCGCATGGTACGACTATGAGATATGGTAAATGGATGTCAAAACTGCGTTCCTTAATGGAAACATTAATGAAGAGATATATATGACGCAGCCTGAGGGTTTCACATCTGTAGGAAGCGAGCATAAAGTATGCAAACTTCAGATCTCGATCTACGATCTCAAACAAGCATAGAGAAGTTGGAACCTGAGATTTGATGAAACAATTAAGGAATTTGGTTTCATCAAGAATCCCGAGGAGCCATGTGTATATAAGAAGGTAGTTAAAAATGCTGTGACATTCCTTGTACTTTATGTTGATGACATTCTACTCATTGGGAATGATGTAGGAATGTTGCAGTCAACTAAAGTGTGGTAGTATAGTAGATTCTCGATGAAGGACATGGGTGAAGCATCCTACATTCTAGGAATACAGATCTATAGAGATAGATCGAAAAGGATGCTCGGACTCACCCAAGCCACCTACATCGATACCCTACTTAAGAGGTTCTCTATGGAAGAGTCCAAGAGAGGACACCTACCTATGTGCCACGGGGTCACTCTATCTAAGTCTATGTGTCCAAAGATTGATGAGGAGATAGAGAGTATGACACGTGTGCCATATGCCTCGGCAATAGGTAGAATTATGTATGGCATGATCTCAACTAGACCGGATGTCGCATATGCTCTGAGTGTCACGAGCCGCTACCAAGCCAATCCCGGGCAAATGCATTGGAAAGCCGTGAAAGATATTCTTAAGTACTTACGAATGACTAAGAATATGTTCATGGTCTATGGGGGTGATGAACTGAAATTGGAAGGCTACACTAATTCTAGCTTCCAATGTGATGTGGATGATTCGAGGTCAACCTCTGGATTTGTATTCATGCTCAATGGTGGTGCTATCTCTTGGAAGAGTTCCAAGCAAGACACCATCGCGGATTCAACCACTGAGGCTGAGTACATCGCAGCATCAGCTGCTGCTAAAGAGGAGGTTTGGATAAGGAATTTCGCCCAAGAGTTGGGCGTAATCCCTAAAGGAGTTGGTCCAGTCCTGGTGTACTGCGACAACACGGGTGCCGTTGCACAAGCAAAGGAACCTAGGTCTCACCAAAGATCAAAACACATACTGAGGAAATACCACATAATCCGGGATATTGTGGCTAGAGGTGACATATCAGTCGAGAGAGTCGCATCTGCAGACAACATTGCTGATCCACTTACGAAGCCCTTGCCAGGACCGTTGTTTGAAAAACATTGCGAAACAATGGGACTGCGTCTGATGAGTAGTTGGCTTTAGGGCAAGTGGGAGATTGTTAGAGTAGGTGCCCAACTAGCCAACTTGTGGCGTGTGGGTTCTTATTGACTCTTTGTATAACGATCTTTATTTATGAAATTTGTGTTCTATTATTGCATTCTTTATCTTCATTATTATATAATGTTTACAATTGTGTTGGATAAAGACCTAGAATGCACTATATTGTATGTTAGATGTGATAGTGGATATGATGGCTATCATGAGACACATCTTATAGTCACTGTGTATTCTGAAGTCGTTTCTAGTCGATTGGGCCGTCAAAATGAGGATAAGGTCGCCCGATCTTGAGACCAGCATCTGCGATGTGAAGTACCACGTTTCATTGGTAGGGAACATTATGATGTTCTGAGCATTCAGATTGATAATGACCTGGTGATCTATCGAACTATCCTCGTTCGAACTTTCCAAGTGGTTACCATTTGTCGAGTGGATAAGTCCGAGGTCTTGGTTGTACAGATTAGCCCTCACTAATCGAAACGTCATTGAGACTCTACATGATAGGTGCCTCACTTTGACCCGTTTAACGACTTAGTTTGGGTCATCAGGTGGCGGGATTGGGTGAGGTCCCGATGCATGTAGGAGTCGATGCTTCGTTGTTGATGATTCACCGCTCGCCTTTGTGCGTGGATATCCTATGCTATCTGAGGAGATAATAGTGTGATAAATCTCTGGCCAGAGTACTAGATGTGTTTTAGGTAAATGGGTTTACCTAAAACACACGTGATATCACTATTTGATCTCCGATATGTATGCATGGTTATTGGATCTGTAGCGACTCTCGATTTACCAATGGTCGTTGATCTGATCGGGATATATGTGTTGAAAGGACCGTACTTTACGCTAACCATGAACGACTGGTTCTTGCAGGCACTATAGTGATACCAAGGGGATCATGGGGCGATGTTGCTAGGCGCTTTACCATGATCCGATGGGTCGTCCGAAATTGTGATTTCGAAGTCGCAATTGTTGTGGGCCCACGGTTAGCTGTATCCCTGAACCATTGAGGGTCACACAAGTACTGGTTTCATGATTTCTGCACGGATATTGTGCTAAATTTGTTGAGCATATGAGGAGGAAGGATGGAAGTGCGACTTCCTAAAAGTCAACAGGGGTCAAAGTGCAATTTCCATAAAGTTTGGGCTAGTTTGACTATCCCTGAAACTTGGAGGGGCTAAACTGCAATTTTGGACTAGGTGGTCTGAAAAATTGTTTTCGAATCATAATACTCAGTTTTGTAAAGTATGTATATCGGTCCGATCTGATCGTCGATCGGGATTATGATGGAGCAACGGCGATGTACTTGAACCGAATGTTCATATGGACCTGGGCCAGCCCCAGGCCCATTGGGCCGGTCCAAGCCCATAAAATATCTTTTAATATTTGACCTAGGGCTACATTGTCTATACAACAACTCTCACAAAAACCTAGACTATAGCCGCCGCCCCCTCTCCTCTTCCTCCCTCTCGGCCGCCGCCCCTCACGCGCCGCCCGTTGTGCGCCGCCGCCGCCGTTTGCCGCCGCTTGTCGTTGTTGGACTTGTTCCGACCACCTCGACGAGGAGATTCCGTCCCTGAAAGATTCGTCACGTTTTCTAGTGCAGACTGACGAAGGAGTCGTGATTCCAGTTCGTGGACCGGCTTAGGAGAGCGACAACGCCAACCGTTGAAGTGCCAATTTCCTCGTGAAATTGGTCGGAGCCAGGCGCCTAGACGCCAGCAAGGTACCAAATCTAAACACCCTATGGATGTTTATTTGTTATTATTGTTATGTATTGACCGTTACCGGTGCAAAATTTTGAAATATTCTGCTGTGCCCCGGGAACGGGATCCGGATCCGCCGCTGCGCCAACATTGGGGTCGCTGCTACTGAACAGTTGTCCATGCCAAATTTCTTCAGCAGTTCTTTAGTATACTTAGCTTGATTAATAAAAATTCCATTATCCATTTGTCGAACTTGTAAGCCCAGAAAGTGTTAGAGTAGATGTCCAACTAGCCAACTTGTGGCGTGTGGGTTTTTAATGACTCTTGTGTGTAACGATCTTTATTTATGAAATACACATTTATTTATTGCATTATTTATTTTCATTATGTTATAATGTTAACAATTGTATTGGATAAAGATCGAGAATGCACCATAGTGTATGTTATATGTGATAGTGGATATTATGGCTATCATGAAACACATCTAATAGTCACTGTGTATTCGGAACTCGTTCCTAGTCGATTGGGCCGTCAAAATGAGGATAAGGCTGCCCGATCTTGAGACTAGCATCTGCGATGTGAAGTACCATGTTTCATTGGTAGGGAACATTGTGATGTTCTGAGCATGCGGATAGATAGTGACCTGGTGATCTATCGAACTACCCTCGTTCGGACTTTCCAAGTGGTTACCATTTGTCGAGTGGATAAGTCCGAGGTCTTGGTTGTACTGATTAGTCTTCACTACTCGAAACGTCATTGAGACTCTAAATGATAGGCGCCTCACTTTGACCCGTTTACCGACTCACTTGGGGTCATTAGGTGGCGGGATTGGGTGAGGTCCAGATGCATATAGGAGTCGATGCTTCGTTGTCGAGGATTCACCGCTCGCTTTTATGCGTGGATATCCTATGCTATCTGAGGAGATAATAGTATATAAATCTCTGGCCAGACTACTGGATGTTTTTTAGGTAAATGGGTTTACCTAGTAACACTCGCGATGTCACTATTTAATCTCCAAGATGTATGCATAGTTATCGGATCTTTATCTACTCTCGATTTACCAATGGTCGTTGATCTGATCGTGATATATGTGTTGAAAGGACCGTACTGTACGCTAACCACGACCAACTGGTTCTTGCAGGAACTATCAGTGATACCTAGGGGATCATGGGGCGATGTTGCTAGGCGCTTTACCATGATCCGTTGGGCAAGTCCAAAATTGCGATTTCGGAGCCACAATGGTTGTGGGCCCACGACTAGCTGTATCCCTGAACCATTGAGGGTCACACAAGTAATGGATTCACGATTCCCGCACGGAAACTGAGCTCAATATGTTGAGCATAGGAGGAGGATTTTAGGGAGTGCGACTTCCTAAAAGTCAACAGGGTTCAAATTGCGATTTCCCAAAGTTGAGGGGCAAAACTGTAATTTTGGACTAGGTGGTCTGAAAAATTGTTTTCGCATCGAAATTCTCAGTTTTGGGAACTGAGTCGATCGGTCCGATCTGATCGTCGATCGGGATTATGATGAAACCACAGTGATTTAAATGAACCGAATGTTCATATGGACATGGGCTTGACCCAAGTCCATTGGGCCGGTTCAAACCCATGTATGATTTAAATACTATACTTGGTCTAGGGCTAGATTACAACATAACAACTTACACTCAAAAACCCTAGCCTCCAATTGCGCCGCCTCTCCTCTCCATAATCCTCCACGCGTCGTCGTGCCGCGCCGCCGTGCCGCCGCCGTCGTGATCGGACTTGTTCCGATCGTCTTTTCGAGGAGTTTCCGTCCGTGCCAAATTCGTCAGGCCTTCTAGTGCAGGCTGACGAAGTATTCTTGTTTCCGGTCGTGGACCTGATTAGGAGGATCTACCGCCGCCTACCGTGAAGAGCCAGATTCCCTGCGAATTTGGTTGGAGCCAGGCTCCTAGACGCCAGCAAGGTATCTTCTATAAAACATCCTATGAATGTTTATTGCTTTGATTATTATGTATTGAACGTTTCCGGGGCAAATATTGAAACTTCCGCTGCGCCCCCGAGAACGGGATCCGGATCCGCCGCTGCGCCAACAGTGGTATCAGAGCCAAGGCTCGGATCTATCAATACATAATTTGTGCCTTATTGCATCAAATCACAAATTTTTCGAAAATTGGATTTTTGGGCCTGTCCCGGATGGCCCGAGGGGTTTTCGGTCCAATATTTGATATTGGGCCATTTTGGTCGGACCTAAATTGATTTTTGGAAATTTTGAGATTTTGGGCCTAAAATTGTTTTAAGCCCAAATTGATGCAATTTAATTGACAAAATATGATTTTATTTATAAAATTTGAATTTATAATTAAAATATGATTTTGTTGGAAATTATCAAATTTGATTTGATTATTTAAATTTATGTCAATTAATTGGATTTATTGCATGTTTGGGATGATCAAGAGCCGTGCCCAATGTGTTAGGTGTATGCTCTAGGTTTTGCGATTTTTGTTGTAAATATTGTTGATATCTTTATAAAGTAGGCCTGGTTTATGGCCCATTCCCATCCCTTAAAATGTATCCCAATGTGTCATGGATATGTAATTGTAAATATTAGATTTAGTGGAAGGACATTTGGCGATGACGATCAAAGATATTGAAGACCGAGGATCTGTAAAACCGGAAGCTAATGTAATAGGATTGCCTTGCATATTGCATTTCACCAAGGACTGGAACCAGGTCCGTGATTGGCAACCACGGACCGCATAACTCTCGCGATCGATCATACCAAAGTTTTGTATATGTGATATATATGTTAGTTGAATCCGCATGTTAAATTACGATTTAATTATTGTTGAGACCAAATTTTCAAAATTAAAATCTCTCGTTTTAAATTTGATTTAAAACTGATATCAAGATTAAAAGTTTATTCGATAAACTAAGGAAATTTAAATTTGTTTAAATTTTCCCACCTTCCATCAACAATGAGTTTACGTCGATGCTACCCGTATACATGGCCTGGATCATATTATTGAGGGGGTTATGTATGACGGAAAGCTGTACACATCATTGACACTTCTTGTCAGTTGGTTGGAACTCCCTTTAACGTTGGCTCATATTATTGGGGACGTTAAGGGGACCGTCCTTCACAACTGAAGGTCGTCTTGACACGTGATAGTAATCAGCGTCATATTATTGGGCCCTTACTGGACGTGAGGTAAATACATGGAGGTTGCACCGGTTGCAATTGGACTCTACCTTTTGAGGGTCATGGTTGGCTGATATTATTCGGGACCATGATCGCTTGATTGGAATCTGTGTACCCACTAAGGAAACTTGCTTTCTCGATTTCATTAGAGGGTGATGAAATCGTTAAAATAGTGGGAGGGTAATTCATAAAACTAAATGACCTTGTTTTATGTCTTATCGTTTTTCATATATAGTTAGTAATGCATGTCTGTTTTTCTTTTCAGTATAAACTGCTTATAAAATGCCTTCGATCAAAAATCCACTCGCTGCTATACTGGATAGCAACAAGTTCACTGGTCTGAACTACCAAGACTGGCTTCGAAACCTCAATATTGTATTGGCTTCGGAGAAACATCTCTTCACGTTGGAGAAGAGCCCTCCGAAGGAAGCCCCTGCCGATATCAGCCCTGAGGAGCTGACAAAGCTTAACCAATGGTGGGACGACGAGCTTAAGACTCGATGCTATGTGATGGCATCGATGTCAAACGAAATACAACGGCGCTTTGAGAAGACGGTTTATGCTGCTGACATACACCTTCATCTCAAGGAACTGTATGGGGAGAACTCTCGACATGAGAGGTTCATCACTGTCAAGGAGCTTATGACAAGCCGCATGCGCGATGGGACTTCGGTCCGCGAGCATGGGGTTCGTATGATTGGGCTCATTGAAAAGTTGGTGGGCCTTGATATCACACTTCCACATGAGCTGTCTGTGGATTTGCTTCTCCTCTCAATACCCGCTGCATTCGACCCCTTTGTGGTCAAATTCAACATGAACAAGCTGGAAGCCACCCTTGAAAAGGTGGTTAACATGCTGGTCGTGTTTGAGGGGACCATAAAGAAGGACAAGCCCGTCCTCCTTATGGGCTCTTCTTCCTCTGCGAAGAAGGGGCCCAAACGCAGGGTAAGAAGCGTTCTCCCCCTTCGAAGGAGGAAAAGCCCACCAAGAAGCCCAAGGCAAAGGCTTCCAAGCCAAACAAATCTGAGGATGTTTGCCACCACTGCCACAAGCCTGGGCATTGGAGGAGGAACTCCAAGGAGTACCTTGAGCAGTTGCGAACTGCAAAAGGTATATTCTATATTGAAATAAATATGTCTCTTAATTCGACTTCTTGGATACTTGATACCGGATGTGGATCTCATATCTGCAATGATTTGCAGGTAATGACAAGAAGCCGATGTATTAGAGAGGGTGAGACCCACTTGAGAATGGGCAATGGAGCAAGGGTTGCTGCAGTAGCTATAGGAGATGTCTATTTATTTCTGTCTTCGAATTTTAAGTTGTTATTGAGAAACGTTTTGTTTGTTCCCGAGTTAATAAAGAACATTATTTCTGTTTCTATGCTTGATAGTGATGGATATTCTTGTCATTTTGCTAATTCGATTTACAATATATACAAGAATGAATGTTTGATTGGAATTGGGGAACGCGAAAACAATTTGTACACCTTAAAATTAAAAGAAGTTCCAACTCGCGATGTGGAAACACATACAACAACAATTAAAAGGAAATACGATAGCTTGAACCCAGCACAACTTTGGCACGCTAGGCTAGGTCATATTTCCCTAAGTAGGATGAACAAGTTAGTTAGGAGTGACATGTTTGATTTGTCAGACATTAACACCCTACCGACTTGTGAGTCTTGTCTCAAGGGAAAGATGACTAAACAACCCTTCAAGGGCAAGCCTGAACGTGCTCAAGGCCCATTGTATTTGATCCATACTGATGTGTGGCCCACTTAGTATTGGTACTAAGTACGGTCACACATACTTCATCACATTTACCGATGATTACTCTAGATATGGGTACTTGTATGAAGCACAAGTCTCAATCCTTTGAATTCAAAGAATTCAAGGCTGAAGTAGAAAATCAGTTGGGGAAAAGTATTAAAGCGCTTCGATCCGATCGAGGTGGTGAATACTTGAGTGCTGAATTTCAAGACTATCTTAAAGAGAATGGGATTCTCTCGAAATGGACCCCTCCGACCACACCACAGCTCAATGGTGTAGCGGAGCGTCGAAATCGAACCTTGATGGACATGGTTCGATCTATGATGAGATTCGCTGAACTTCCTACCTCGTTTTGGGGCTATGCGCTTGAAACGGCGGTAATGTTGTTGAACAATGTCCACACCAAAGCAGTGGATAAGACTCCATATGAGATATGGATGGGCAAGCCGCCCAAATACTCATACATGAGGATTTGGGAATGTCCTGCTTATGTGAAGCAGACAGTGGGAGATAAGCTGTATACTAGATCCATCTTATGTTAATTCGTTGGGTATCCAAAGAATTCCATTGGATACTACTTATACTATCCCAACGAAACAAAAGTGTTTGTTTCTAGAAATTCCACCTTTATGGAAAGGGAGTTTCTACTTGATAGAAAAGGCAAGATAGTAGAACTCGAAGAGGTTCGAGAACCGTCAGAAGTACCAAGTGAGTCTCCCACACCTCCAGAGCCAGTACCAGAAATGGTCGCACCTAGGAGATCTGAAAGTATTCCTAGGGCTCCTGAAAGATATGGTTTTCTCCTTGAAGATGATCAAGGTGATCAAGTTGTTGGATCTGATCCAAGAACTTTCAA
>KV005031.1:41715-64776 GCA_001598015.1 Dorcoceras hygrometricum
CGTCGTTGTACATCTCTAAGGATTAAGAGCATCTTAACACTACGGGTTGGAGATTTTACCCGGCTGAGGACTGTGTGGTGGTTTCTTCTTTCCAAGTGGAGCCACAGATTGTTTCTACCATTCGAGCAGCTCAGAGGACTGATCCGTCTATCCACGAGTTGAAGTTGAAGGTCAGGGCTGGCGAACTTGAGGACTATTCTGTCTCTTCCAATGGTTGTTTGCGTTTTCGGGGCAGGTTGGTTGTGCCCAATTTGATTGATTTGAAGGAGGAGATCCTTCGGGAAGCGCACTGAGCAGCTCAGAGGACTGATCCGTCTATCCACGAGTTGAAGTTGAAGGTCAGGGCTGGAGAACTTGAGGACTATTCTGTCTCTTTCGATGGTTGCTTGTGTTTCCGGGGCAGGTTGGTTGTGCCCAATTTGATTGATTTGAAGGAGGAAATCCTTCTGGAAGCGCACTGTAGCAGACATAGTGTTCATCCTGGTGCACGAAAGATGTACCATGCTTTGAAGCCGCACTTTTGGTGGGCTGTCCTAAAGAGCGATGTTGTTGGTTTTGTTGCTCGATGTTTGAATTGTCAGATGGTTAAGGCCGAAAGGATGAGACATGGTGGTATGTTGCAGAGTTTGGAAGTGCCCCAATGGAATTGGGAGCACATTGATATGGATTTCGTGACGCATCTGCCTCGTTCTAGCAGAGGATGCGATGCTATTTGGGTGGTTATAGATCGCTTGTCGAAGTCTGCACATTTTATTCCCTATGGGATGACCTTCTCGTTGAAGAAGATGGCGAAGTTGTACGTTGATTTTGTTGTTAGACTGCATGGTATGCCCGTTTAGATCGTTTCCGACCGAGATCCGAGGTTTACTTCTAGGTTTTGTAAGAGTTTGCAAACAGCTTTTGGTACCAGATTGGCTATGAGCACCGCGTATCACCCCCTGACAGATGGCCAATCTGAGCGAACTATCCAGACGTTGGAGGATATGTTGCGAGCTGTTGTGTTGGATTTCGGAGGTAGCTGGCAAGATGCGTTGTCTTTGATTGAGTTTTCGTACAATAACAGCTACCAAGTGACGATTGGTATGGTGCCTTTTGAGGCTTTGTATGGCAGAAAGTGCAGATCGCCGATATATTGGGAAGAAGTGGGGGAGAAGCAGCTATCTGCCCCAGACTTTGTGCCGCAAATGAAAGATGATGTGGATCTTATTAGACAGCGGATCAAGGCTGCCCAAGATCGCCAAGCCAGTTATGCGAATAAGAGGCGTCGACCTCTTTAGTTTCAGGTTGGTGATCGTGTATTTCTCAAAGTTTCTCCATTTCGCAGTGTGATGCGCTTTGGATACAAGGGAAAGTTAGCCCCTCATTACGTTGGTCCGTATGAGATTGTTGAGAGGTTTGGCCCTTTAGCGTATCGGCTGTTGTTGCCGTCAGAGTTGTATTCTCCTCATGACGTCTTCCATGTTTCCATGTTGAGGAAATATGAGCAAGATCCGTCTCATGTGCTTGGAACTGACGAGGTGGAGCTAGATCATTCGTTGAGTTATCAAGAATATCCCTTGCAAATCCTTGGCAGAAAAGAGAAACAGTTGAGGAATAAGACCATTCCATTGGTAATGGTGCAGTGGAGTAAACATGGAAGGGAAGAAGCTACTTGGGAGCTGGAAAAAAAGATGCAGCGCGAGTGGCCGCATCTGTTTGAGTAGCTGTTGAGCTAAATTTCCAATAGTTTGTAGCTTTTGGTTTTATTTCTTCCTTAGTTGTTGTCATATGTTTGCTCAGTTATCTTGAACTCTTGGCCTTGTGTTGGGCGAGTTCTGTTTGTATCTTGATGTTGCTGTGTTGTATATGAGCAAGATCCGTCTCATGTGCTTGGAACTGACGAGGTGGAGCTAGATCATTCGTTGAGTTATCAAGAATATCCCTTGCAAATCCTTGGCAGAAAAGAGAAACAGTTGAGGAATAAGACCATTCCATTGGTAATGGTGCAGTGGAGTAAACATGGAAGGGAAGAAGCTACTTGGGAGCTGGAAAAAAAGATGCAGCGCGAGTGGCCGCATCTGTTTGAGTAGCTGTTGAGCTAAATTTCCAATAGTTTGTAGCTTTTGGTTTTATTTCTTCCTTAGTTGTTGTCATATGTTTGCTCAGTTATCTTGAACTCTTGGCCTTGTGTTGGGCGAGTTCTGTTTGTATCTTGATGTTGCTGTGTTGTTGCGCCAGAATTGTTGTTTGATTTCGGGGACGAAATCCTTTTTAGTGGGGGTGAAATGTGAGACCTAGATTTGTAATCAAGATTTAATTGTTGGAATGTATCGGTTTTTAGAGATTTCTGGTGGTTTAGATCTCTGTTTGTAAATTTGGTTGGCAATTTCGGGTCTGAAATAGCATTTGGAGCAATTCTGGGAGTTTTCGTGTTTTTGAGATTTTTGTGGTGAAAGCTGGTTTTATTGAGAAGCTGGTCGAATTGGTGTAATCCAGTCGTAGCGTTTATTTTGGCAACATGAGAGATCTGGTAGCGCTTGAAATACCAGTCGCTGGTTTAGTGTATTTGTATAGAGTTGGATACGGTGTCCTTTGAATAAGTTGGAGCGACGTCGTTTTGGTGTAGCGCTAGTGTGAGATCTGATCGTGTTTGTGAGTACCTGCTGGTTGTTTAGTCGAAGTAGATGTCAACGCGGGTCAACATCACTTTAGCGCGAGAAGGAAACGTCGTCGTTTGGATGTTGCGGCTGGTTGTCCAGCTGCGAGAGATTTGTTCGCTACTGTAGCTTGCAGCTGGTGGTGGTTACTGTAGCCTGTAGCTGGTATTGCACGAGAGCTAGCGACTGGATAACGTCAGTTGTGCGATGCCGTTTTATTAAGTTGGAACGCAGCTTTTTGATGCAACGTCAGGTATCAGCTTTAAATGTTGGATAATCCAGCTTTTGGATTTGAGGACCAGCCGATGGTTTAAGTGACCAGCAGGTGGCAGATTTGATGACGTGTGTGGCACGACGTCGTTTTGTTAAGTCGCTGCGACATCGTTTTGATTTGCGTTGTTTGAAAATTCAGCAGCTGGTTTCTTTGCGTCTGCTGGTTGTATTTGTTTGCAGTATACCTGTTGGTTATGTCGGTGGATAATTTAACCAGATTTTGCGAGATGTATTTATGGAAGACTTGGTCTTCGATTTCGAGCACCAGATTCCATACTTAGAATATTTTCCCCCGATTGTGTTCTTCGCTTCGAACCCTAGGTTACTGTTCACAGTAGCTTTTCTCTAGCAATTCCCATCATTTCCGACCATTGTTTGGTACGTTCGAGGTAGCGTTGGACTCCTATTGCGAAGCTCTATCATTCCATATCACTTTTGGAGGATGTGGTTGGCTATTTGAGGAACGCGAAGTTACTGCCCAATTGTGCTTTTTGTAGTGCAGGTAGAACTTCGTTCCTTTGTGATGAGATCTTGTTCCTAGCATTGGTTTAAGCTTCCAGTAACTTTTTTTGGTAGTAATTGCGTTTGTTGAGCGTGGCTCACAGCCGTGAGCTTCTGCCGTGAGTTTTTGATGATGATTCCCTGTATCTTGCGTATGTTTAACAGGTTGGAATCAGATTTTTCAGGCCTAGTATTGTGGTAATTGCGCTAGGAATTAAGGTACGGATCTTGAGCTTGTAATTCAGCGTGGAACTTATCTTGGATGAATTGTGAGATGGCTGTGTTGGATTGCCGTGCTTTGTTGTTGTCCTGGTTGAGGACTGTGTATGCTAATTGTGTTTAATTTCTGCGTTGCATATGATTATATGCTTGTGTTCCAGCATGTTGCATACACGCATGACATTCCATTTCCGTTGTGGCAGCCATTGCCTTGTTTCGTTGTTGCTTCTTTGTGTTCTTACCAGGATGCACGGGCGAGCGGCGATTCCGCACTCTCATTTCCCCTATGCGCGGAGTGGCTAGCTACCACAGTTCATAGGTTGGGTGTTGATGCATCTGGTAAGGGTGGGCGAGTAGGGGGTTTGACCCCATGTCCCTCTGGGCTTGGTTTGTTTCCTTGTTTGTGTTGTTTTCAGGGAACTCAGGTTTTACAGCTGGTCGTGGTTTTAACCCAGCTGGTGGTGCCCCAGGATGTGGTTAGCGTGTCCCAGTAGCGTATAACATATTTATATGTATCAATATTATTATCCAGGGGATGCCCTGCGCTTCGTTGTTGTATTATGTTGTTGGAGTCTGATACATGTTATTCTCGTTGTATGCTATACTGTGTTGTTATGGCTTGTAGCCATTTGTTGGTTTGTTGAATTTATAGACTGGGTTAGCTATTTTGAGTATCGCATTATTTTAAATTATATTGTTTTAAACCGTCAGGCCAAAAGCAAAAAATTTTACTCGCTTTTTGATAGCTTCCGCATGTGTTTGTATGATTTTACTCTGTTTAGAGCACGAGGCCTGACATTTTTGGTATCAGAGCTTAAGCTGGGATAAGCTCGATTTCTTTGATCACACTCGAGTCTAGGCACAGTGTTGTGTGTTGCATGTGCTTGGTTATGTGACTACGTGCTGCATATTTCTGTGTTTTATGCTATCTATGCCGTATCTATTCTGTTTTGCTTGATCCTGTTGAGTGTTTTCGTAAATGCCGCCTAGACGTCGTGGTAGAGGTAGGGGGCAGTTTGAGGAATCAGCAGGACAGAATGAGGATAGGCGTAGTGCCCGTAGTCAAACTCGTGTTAGCAACAAGGAGGAAGATGAGATTGCGGCACCTCCTGCGGAGCGGATGGATGTTGTTATAGCACGGTTTCAGCGGATGAACCCTCCAGTCTTTAATGGTGATGAGTCCAGTGAGGATGCGGACTCGTGGCTCCGTAACATCATTGGTCTTTTTGCTCGGGTTCAGTATGATGATGATCTTCGACTGAGTTTAGCGACCCTCCTGCTTAGGAAGGCAGCAGAGTGCTGGTGGTGAGGCGCTTCGAGTACCTTGTTAGAGACCGGTGTTGGGATCTCTTGGGACAGTTTCTGCGAGACCTTCCAACAGGAGTATGTGCCCGAGTCTTATGTGAACGCCCGGGAGCAGGAGTTCGACCATCTGGAGCAGGGTTCCATGACTGTTCGAGAGTATGCTAGGAAGTTTTCTTCTCTGTTGGCGTACGTTCCCCATGTTTCTGGACGGGAGAGGGCCAAGAGGACTCGATTTCTTGAAGGCTTGAATGAGGAGTTGTATCAGATGGTGTTGACCAGCAAACCAAAGAGCTATGCTGAAGCAGTTGACACTGCTATTGATATCGAGGAGGGTTTGCAGAATCGTCGTGCTGGCAGGCAGCAGGCGGGTGTAATACAGCCCAACTATATATACATTATACATGCAAGAGGGAGATGAAAGGTTGGAGTCAACTTTCACATTATACAAGGCATGTGTTTCCTTGGGTAGTGTAATTTTTGGATTGACTCAAAAGTTATTTTTGTTAAAAGGTAGATTATGTATAATCACATTATAAAACTTTCAAAAGTTATTTCACTTTCACATTTATTTTTGTATAAAGGTAGATTATTTATAATCTAGTTGGAGCCATCATCAACTTTTGAAGATTGATAGGTATAAATCTATAAACCCTTTTGTTGGTTGTTTAACTAGTATGCTACATTAGTGCTCAACCTTTTGTTTTTTTTATGCTTCCGTTGCGTTGTTGAGAATGAGCTATCCATGAACAAACAAGTGTTATCAGAGCCAAGGTTGCTCATTGTCATGTAGCATCTGTAAAATATTGTTTTGAGATCGATTTCTTAACGCTTGATAAAGGCATATCATGTGTTAGTAGGGCTGTTTTGTGATAGTTGCTGCCAATTTCGGGAAGCAACAAAGGGACTTGATTCTACCTATTTTGGGAAGAAAGGGCAGCTTCGTAAGCTGCCCATTTCGGGCAGAAAAGACTGCGTTGTATGCTGCCCCTTTAGGCAGCAAGGGCAGTATTGCATGCTGCCCGACGGGCTGCTCATATCCTATTCAAAAAATTAAAATAAAATTTTAAGGTTGTTGGCCTGGATCCGGCGAAGGATCTATGGCGACGACTATGACACTAGAGTTCTCAAAAGGTTTTTTGAGATACTCAAGTGTCATGTGCCATAAATTGAAATGTCAATGTGGTTTAAGTTTAAATTTCACAAACTGTGATGTTTTTCACATAAAATAAATAATTAATGTGTGACTTTTATTATTTAGTGGATGGTCATTAACAAGAAATTCGGTTAGAAAAGAATTAATGGTAAACAAAGGAGTTTGTTTATTAATTTAATTTATAATCGGGACGGTTAGCGATTGTATCAAAATATACAATATTTGATCAATTGATTATTGTGATAATTGATTGATGGTGTATGATATGTGATATTATGCATGAAGGATGATCAAGAGGCCAAGCCCAATTTGTTAGGTGTATCCTAGGATATTTATTCGATTTTGGATTGTAATAGTTATCAATTTTAAAGTAGGCTTGATTTATAGCCCGTTTCCACCCCATGAGATGTATCCCTATGTTCCATGGAATTTTTATGTAAATTTTAGTATAGGGAAAGATCAAGATTGGATGATGGTGGGCCATGAAGAATTGACAAAATCCAAGACATATAAATATTGGATGCTTGTGTAATTTTGCATTGCATCCCTTGTATACCCTAGGATTGGACCAAGGTCTATGTTTGGCTCGCATGGACGTATAGTTTTGGGGAAATTAATAATCCTTGTTAGTTTACTATTTATAACATATGCATTATATATTATAAATAATGTGTATGTACGTTATTATTTTATAATAAGAATGTTGCATGAATCCGGCAAACATACGAAAACATGGCAAGAGACCTACAGTGACCAACACACGGCCAAAGTAGCCCCATGGGAAAAACAACGATGTCAAACCTCAGTACGAATAGCAATACACCTAACAAGCTATCAAATCAAGCATGAAACACGAGTCATGCAATGCATGAGGGCTGTCAAGGAATCATCGGTAATCAAGGCACATCGACCTCCGCCGGAAAATCAAATATCGATAAATCTCGGAACCCAAACTCAGCAGACTCCACTGGCAATCACAACTCAGTAAAAGCGTTGGATTCTCGGGCACAATAGACTCAGTCGTCCAATACCAGACTCAGGAATTCAGTAAATCTCAAGGCACGACAACTCAGTCGGCCAATCCCGTCTCAGGGATTTATTCGGTCTCAAGGAATTCACGCGCAATATGAATGGGTGTATCCAATGCTAATATAAACATAAGCAGTATGCAATATATCACATAAAAGCATAATCAGACGGCTGAATAAATCACGTGCAGGTTATAAACAGCACAACTTAGTCTCTACCATGCGATACTAGGCTGGGCGACGCTGCTCACAGCCAAAAACCCAACAGCAAACTACTTAGCACACGCATATCAGTGACGGCAACTCCGAACGTAGAAATAATAAACACAGCATGCATAACATAGGAATAACATCTCGGAAACTCAGCACAAGCCTAACAGGTTACCGCACGCAGCATACACATGACAAGGCTAAGTCAACTCCGCACACAGGCATGCATGTTCACACGCTTATCTCAAAGCTGTAAATACAAACTCAATTCGTACCTGTGCTCAAATCTTACCACAGAGCCTCAATCGAAACTCACAGCTGAAACAACAAGCTCATTGCCCAAACCCTAGCTCTCGACCAACAACTCAGGGACAGCAGCTCACGGCAAAGCCACACGAGGGCTACTAGTCTGCACAATTCCTAATAAATCACATCAACTCAAGCTCAAAATCTCACAGTGCTCTTGGCCGAAGCTTCACAACACGGCCAGCTGATACTCAACATCAAATTTAAACCGAGCTCAAGGTAAGAACAAGTAAATCTCGAAAACAACTCTAACAGCTTTGGTTACCTAAAACAAATCTCAACTCAGCCAGAAGTCGTAGCACACGGCTCACGTAGCATCTCGGCGACTTCCTTTGTCCGACCTCCTCTCGGCCCCAAACTGGTACTGAAATGTTGCCCCTGAAGAGAGGTTTCCATCCGTGGTACCCTCTCTCAAAACTGACCAGCCAAACTCCGGTGATCTAGATATACTGGAAGGGGTGAACAGTAACCATTAGAGTTTGGAAAATATCTATCGGGAGCTTCCAGAAGAAGATAAGGGGAAAGTGTGGTCTAAATTAACTACGCGTTGGTTAACGAGAGGATATTTATACTCACTACTCAACAGATCATGGCGGCAATGATTTCAACACAGCTCAGGCCTCTTCACTACATACAGCCCTGCGTACATCTCAACACGCACATACACCAAACTTTTGCATCCAACAGCTCACGCACTACAGACCACGCTGTCAGTAGATTACGGCTACGATGATTTCAGATCAGCTCAGACCTCCTCACTGTATTCAGCCCAGACAAAGCATCTCATATTGAGCATACAAACAGTTCCCAGCTGTTCGGCTTTCGCACGTGGTTCAACTCACGAACCACACTCAACTCTCGCGCATCACCTCAGATCGCGCTCACAAACCCAGATCACCTCTCGTGCACTAACAACTCTCGCGCACTGCTCGAACTCAAGAGGAATACGAATAGCTCTCAATCAAAACTGTCTGCACAAATAGTCTGCGCCACTCACAGAAATTCAGAACACAACAGCAGATCAGATCACGCTCTCTACGTCTAATCTGATCATCCTATCTACTCACCACTGACCAGAAAGCTATCAACAGCTTTCTCCAAAGTTTCCCTACCCAAAGGCTCACGCCAAGACTGGCTTTACCAAATAGTTCGGACCTCTCGTGATCTGTCTACTCAGCACAGGACATCATACACGTCCCCAAACAGCTCTCAATCAAAACTGTCTGCACAAATAGTCTGCGCCACTCACAGAAATTCAGAACACAACAGCAGATCAGATCACGCTCTCTACGTCTAATCTGATCATCCTATCTACTCACCACTGACCAGAAAGCTATCAACAGCTTTCTCCAAAGTTTCCCTACCCAAAGGCTCACGCCAAGACTGGCTTTACCAAATAGTTCGGACCTCTCGTGATCTGTCTACTCAGCACAGGACATCATACACGTCCCCAAACTGAATCCATGTTACATCTCACTTTTCAACCTCCAACAGCTCAGAGCTGCTACACTTCCAGATAGCGTAAAGACAGATCGGGTCACAATGGGTCAGCAACTAAACCATCTTATACCAATACCGGTCTGATCGTACTCAAGAAACCAGCTCAGGATGTTCTATCCAACTTGCGATTAACAAAACAGCCCGCGACGCTCTCAGCTCGCAGCGCCTAAGCTCGGTACAACTCACAACAAGCCCACTAGCATAGCTCCCAGTAATAGGCAAGATCACGCACTGACCAGCTCTCGCAAAAACTGGAACCATCAATAGCTCTCGTCTGATCTGCTAGCTACGAATAGATCTGCCCCAAGTTGAAGACCACAGCCGCACTGGTCTCCATGGACGGTACTATCAGCTTGCTCCTAAGCTGATACCACTACATGACGCATCGCTCAGTCAGCTTTGGCTGTCCCAACAAGATAACAAAGTTTCAAGATCAGCTTACGCACTCAGGTCTCAAGGTACGTACTTAAATAATATCGCAATGCTCAACCCAGCTCTCGAGGGTCTACACAGATCGTGACATAGCTTCAGGAACAAAGCTGCATCCAGCTTATGCCTACATCCTCAATTCATATCAGCTCAAACCGCTGCACTGGACTGGTTCGCGCCACAAGAGCATCAGCTTTGCGAACTCAGCACGGTTTAACACTGCTCAATGTTGATCTATCAGCTTGCACCCGATCTAGTCCAGCTCGCAACTACTCAGCAAGCTTCCAAGCTAAATTCTACCAACTATACATCCAGCGCCCTCCGAGCTACAACAGAAACTCTAGCAACTCTACCAACTTGCTCTCCTATGATCATCACAGGCTACTGAACCAGCTTGAACCCGTGCTGGTGTAGACTGAAACCCAAATCATCTTCCTACATCACTAGCTTAAAACAAACTGCAGGATCAGCTTGTATCCGACCTGGTCCAGCTTTTGTAACTATCCAGCACGCTTCTAAGTGGGATCTCTCAAGCTATGTATCCAGTACACTCCGCAAGGATACAATTCTCTAGCAAAAATGATTCGGCTTGCACTCCTAGCTGATCCATCTCAACAAATCCTCTACAAGTTGTAAGAATAATGATTAGTTAGCTACTAATCTATAATAATAGGTTGTTAATAACCTAGGCTAATTACAATCCTCACATTCTCTCCACCTTAAGAGATTTCATCCTCAAAATCAAATGCCACAGTCTGTAAACACCAAATCATGTCACAACACATATTGGATCTAACGAAACACCAACCGCACAAAAGAGAGAACTCGGAAGAAGATGAGGCTACTCTAGCCATCTCTAGGTTGCGACTGCTCAGCTAACCTCTTCTCCAACACACTAACTCCAGTACACCGATAACCAAGGTATGGTCTGCACCTCTGTGGTTTCTCCTCTCTATCCACACTCTCTGTGAGGGATCAGATTTTAGAGTAGTGATTAATCAGATTTGTTGAAGGATTAGTCACGAGAATTTGTAATTTCGAATTTCATACTTTAGGATTTTTGGTGAATTCTGGTTTGAGGTTATCAGATTTCTCCGGGAATTGTTTAGTTTTGAGTCGCTGGTCTTTAGGGTGAAATCTGTTTGGAATGTGGAGTCGAATTGATGAATTTGCGATAGAAATATGATTCCAGTAGTGTTCAGACGTGAGCATGCAGTTGTAGCGCTAGCGGGTGAGGTATGATTAGTCGTTGGTGGCACGGGAGTGATGCGTCGTCGTTTTGCAGGAATTCAGATGTCTCGCTAGTGCGAGAAATCTGGTCAATAGAGCATTTCAGACGTCAACGTGGGTCAACGGTACTGTAGCGAGCGAAGCAGTTGTGGTGGCTGAGATCTGTTAGCGCACGGATGTGATCAGAAGTCGCATGTTGGTCAACCCAGCTGAGCTGACTGCTGGTGTTGTAGCTCAAATCACCTGTTTCTATTACAAGAGATATGTTTCAGCTGTGGGTGAACGCTGCCAGATGTGATTGTGAAGGATCAGCTGTGAGATAGCGCAACGTCATTTGAGTTAGTTAGCGGGTTCTCTGATGCGACGTCGTTTGATAACATGTTAGAAGCTCAACGTCTGAATTGTATCAGCTGAGGCAGTAGCGAGAGTAAATGTTAGATTCAGCTGTGAGACTTTTGCCTTAGCAAGAGATTCGATCAGTACCGGAATCTGAATTGATGAGAACAGTAGCGAATTGAGGATTTATATACCAAGCGCTGATTTACACTTAGCGTATTTTTGACACGATATTTCTTATCCTCATCTTTGAAACCCTCGTTTGGTACTGTTCACCGTAGCCTATTTCTCTGAATTTCCGTCGTTTCCCGCCGCAGTTTGGAACGATATTGGTGGAGTTGGGTTTCTTTTTAGTTGCTCTTTCGATTTATACTATCCAGGAGGTCTGAATCGACGTTTGAGAGAAGCTCGAATTAGCTGGTGTTCGAGGATTTCTTGAGAAATCTGATCCGTTAGTTCTTCAGCTCTTTTGAGATTTTTGATTTGAGGTTCAGGATAGCTTCTTCCGTGATTAGCGAAGCCAGGAGGAAGCTGGTTTGATTAGGCTGAGTTTTTCCGTGCCTTTGAGAAATCTGTTGAGGTAGATTGAAGCTGTGAGGTACGAATTGAGAAGCTGTAAACAGCTTTGAGCATGAACATGTGTATATTTCTGGTTATGGAATCTGCGTGAGTTGATGGCTGTGTTTACGTGAGCAGATTTTACCTTTGTATGGTTTATTGATGTTCTGTTTCACGTATTGATATTGTATGCATTTAGAATAGATTATTTAATGGCATTCATGCATACATATTGAGCCTTTTGATTTGTTGATGACCTGAGATAGAGCCACGTTGTGACCAGCAGACATATGTGTCGTGCCTGAAAGGTACAACGCTATCATCGGAGTGGTGCAGAATACAACCGAGTTGTAATATAGGCTGACGGGCCTCGATGATCACGGACCGATGATTTCCCCCGATTGATACACCGTGCATGGTATAGAGGCTCGCTTGAGATGATTTGACAGTTGACACACTGGTCTAGATATCCTGTTCTTTGACAGCCTCATGCATTTCATAACTTGATTTATAGCATGTTGCATTATTTGCTGCTTTTAGATGGCTCTTCGTACTGAGGTTTGACCTCGTATTTTCTTTTCCTGCTTTTGTGTTTTGGGTCTGTGTTTCCCATTTACCTGATCTTCAGGTAACCAAGCTGGACAGAGTGGCGTTCCAGCTGGTCGATCCCCTTTTCCCTGAGTCCCAGTTATGATATTATATGTATCGAACCAGGGGATGCCCTGTGTTTCTATGTATTTGGGGATTTGTTGTTGATTTGATATTTGTGTTACCTGTTGTGTATGAGTTTTCGATTTAACTCGTATTTTTATTATTGATATTTTGAACGATTGTTAGAGTTCAGGCCCAAAATATTTCAAAAATTTTTAAGCCTTGTTTTATGCTTCCGCGATTATGTGATTAATTGTGCTATAATCCTTGCTGATTAGCACGGGGCCTGACACTCTCACTGGAAAAAATACATAATAGGGTGTGCTCTAGCTCAAATCCATCAGTCCTCAACACACAGAAATATCTGGCTCGCGCATCATCGGTTTAGAAACATGAAACTCATCATGCATCGACAACAACTCAGCCGGCATCCACGAACTGCAGACCAAAGAGCAAATCCGCTCGAAAAGTTCACAAGGACCAATGACCTTAGGAGCTAACTCACCCTTTCCTCAGCCTCTCAACACAAACTGGAAGGAGAAACTCGCAAACATGGTCTTATACTGAAAACGCATCACAACATCTCATAGGATATCTCTAAAAATTTCATGGTCCGCTCAGATTGGCCATCTGGTTAGGGTGGTATGCTGCTCTCACCGCCAATCTAGACCTCAAAATTGCCCGAAAGCTCTTCCAACATCGAGAAATAACTCGAAATTCCTTGCCGGACACAATCAAAACCGGCACATCATGCTAAATCACCGCATGGTCGATGTACATCTTTGACATATTCTGCAAACTTCAGCCGTACTAAAGAAACTTAGCAGGGACGAACTCCAATCTTCGACCAACTATTACCCAAAATCGTCTCACAACCTCGACCCAAACGAGGTGGAAGGTTAACTAAACCTCTAGTCTTGAGCTTAAACTTCCAAAGGAGCACTCAACAACACAGAAGCATCAGAATCACACTGCAAACCTTCTGCACTACATGTTACAATCAGGAACAGTAGTCAAGCATGCTCCATGATGACTCCAAACAGCTTATCTTACTCAACTACTCAGTCAACTCGGACTGTCACAGGCAAAAGATCAGCAAAAAATGTAAGCTGTTACTCAGCTCGAAATGTCCAGCATGACTCAAAGCTGAAAGCTCAACTTAACACAAACCACTCTAGCTGCACAGATCAGCACGGCAAAGATCAAAGAGACTCTACGTTGCTACTCAGCTCACAAGAGTCAAGGGTCAGCTCGCGATCCACGTCTGTAGATCTCATCCAAGCTGATCCATCTAAATTCAACTCCAAGGCCTCTCATGCTGCATAGATCAGCTCAACACCGGTGCCTGATGGATACACTCCTATCCACTCCTCCAAGAGACAATTCCCTATCTCACTCGATTAGCAGCATCAGGTGCACAACAACAAAGGAACTCTACTAGTCAGGACAGTCCCTTGCACCATCTCCAAGCTGGAATCCGTCTCTCATTCCCAAGGAAGTCCATCAAGTTCATCTGGAATGATATCAGGGAACTAACGATCTACAGGGATGTCTACAACACCTTCTTCTCAACTCAACCATATCAGTCAGCACCATCTCATGGGACAATATGACTCACATCAGTACGAGTATCAAAGGACACCACATCACACTAGCCAGGTGGGGTAGACTCAATACACACATAAACACAGTCATGCGGAAACACACGTGTGTGATTTTCTCGTGCCAACACAAAACACGGGCAGGATAATCCAAAAGCAAAGCAAATACATGCGTCACCCCTTCGGAAAATCGTCAGACTATTACCTCAACTGGAACATCGCCAAACGTAGTCTCGTCTCATCCTCATATTGCACATGATCAAACCAACCCACCATGTGCTCAAGCCATGCCTCGGCTACAAGACCACCTCCACCACCACTGAAGGTAATTGGATTGATTCACTGGAACCTAGCCAGAACCAGCTCCATCTCAACAACTCGTCGAGTCTAATGCTCTACCTCAGCCTCAGTCTGTCTAGCACGACCGCGCAAAGGTACACTAGGATGGGGAATTTCCTCCTCACGAACAGAAACTCTCGGCTGCTCTACAACCTGCCTACCAGCTCTACCTTTACCTCTCCTCGGCGGCATCTAAGGGGCACATCAAAGCTAAGCACAAACAAGGCAAGTAATAATGTAGTCAAGAACATGTAGGAGGACAAACACAGTGTCTATGTGGCAGAAAAGAATTGAGTGAATCCCAGTTTAAGCTCTGATGCCAAAATGTTAGGCCTGGTGCTCTTAATCAGAGATTAAGCACGCAAAACACGGAAGCTTAAAAGTGGTTAAAATTTTTCTTTTTGGCTTGACTAAAGATCATAACTTCAAAATAATCGCATACCCAAAATACCAACTTTAAAATCTAAAGCCAACAGACAAAACCACAACATATATATATATATATATACATGCAAACTAGAAATCGAATAACAAGGCATCACCTGATGACTCGATATATCATATATATATATCTAAATGGGAACTCAATGCATGGGGCTCCACCAGCTAGCTCACCTCTTGGTCCAGCTGATCTACCTGAAAAACCTGCAATACCCAACACACGACCAAAGCAGACCAAGAAAAAACAACGATGACAAACCTCAGTACGAAGAGCAATCATCATACAGATATCAAATCAAGCATGAAACATGAGTCGTGCAATGCATGAGGGTGACAAGAAATCATCGATAATCAAGGCACAACGACCTTCGCCGTCAAATCAAATCTCGATAAATCATTGGAACCCAAACTTAGCAGACTCAGCTGGCAATAACAACTCGATGAACGCATTGTATTCTCTTGCATGACAGACTCAGTCGGCCAATACCAAACTCAGGGATTCATTCGTTCTTAAAGAATCCAGGCTCAATATGAATGCGTGTATACAATGCCAATAGAAACAGTATACAATATATCATAGAACAGCATAATCAGACAGCTGTATAAATCACACGCAGGTAAAAAACAGCACAACTCAGGATCCACCATGAGATACTAGGCTGGGCTCAGCGCACGCATATCATTCACGGAAACTCAGCACGTATGCATCATAAACACAGCATGCATAACACATGAATAACAACTCGGCAACTCAACACAAGCCTAACAGGTTATCGCACGCATCATACACACGACAAGGCTAAGGCAACTCAACACACAGCCATACATGTTTACACGCTTATCCCAAAGATTTAATTACAATCTCAATTTGTACCTTTGCTCAAATCTTACCAAAGAGCCTCATCCAAGCTCACGGCTGAAACAGCAAGCTCGTTGCCCAAACCCTAGCTCTCGGCCAACTACTCAGGGCCAACAGCTCATGGTGAAGCCACACGAGGGCTACTAATCTGCACATATCTGAGAAACCAGCTCAACTCAAGCTCAAATGCTCACACAGCTCTCGGTAGAAGCTTCACAACACGGCCAGCTGCTACACAACCTCAAAGTTCAACCTAGCTCAAGGTAAGAACAACTACAGCTCGAAAACAACTCTAACTGCTTTAGTTACCTGAAAATAAGCTCAAATCAGTCGAAAATAGTAGGACACGTCTCACGTAGCTTATCAACGACTTCCTCCATCTGGCCTCTTCCCGGATCCAAATTGGTACTGAAACGTTGCCCCTCAAGAGAGGTTTCAAATGCAGTACCCTCTCTCAAAACTGACAATCCAAACTCCAGTGATCTGGAAATACTTGGGCGGGTGAACAGTAACCGCTAGGGTTTGTAAAATATCTATCGGGAGCTTCCAGAAGAAGATAAGGGAAAAGTGTGGTTTAAATTAGCTAAGTGTTGGTCAACGAGAGAGTATTTATACTCAGTACTCAACAGATCACGGCTATAGGATTTCAGCTCAGCTCAGGCCTGTTCACGTGCATATACCCAGCTCTCGCATCCGATAGCTCATGGTCTACTAAACACGCTCTCATCAGATTACGGCTATAGTGATTTCAGATCAGCTCAGACCTCCTCACTCTATTCAGCCCAAGAAAAGCATCTCAGCTTGTGCATACAAAACAATTCCCATTTGTTCAGCTTTCGCACATGGTTCAGCTCACAAACCACACTCAGCTCTCGTGCATCACCTCAGATCATGCTCACCAACCTAGATCAGCTCTCGTGCACTAACAGCTCTCGCGCACTGCTCCAGCTCAGTAGGAATACTAACAGCTCACACTCAAAAATTTCCGCACAAACAATCTGCGTCACTAACATAAATGCAGAAAACAACACCAGATCAGATCATGCTCTGTACAGCTAATCTGATCATCCTATCTGCTCTCCACTGACCCGAAAGCTATCAACAGCCTTCTCCAAAGCTGCCCTACCAAAAGGATCAAGGCCAGACTGGCTTCACCAAATAGTTCGCAGCTCTCGTGATCTCTCTACTCAGCACAGGACATCAGACACGTCTCCAAACTGAATCACATGTTACATCTCACTGTTCAACCTCCAACAGGTCAGAGCTGCTACACTGCCAGCTCGCTAAAATACTGATCGGGTCTCAGTGGGTCAACACCACTAAAGCAGCTTATACCACTATCGGTCAGATCGTACTAAAGCAACCATCTCAGGATGCTCTATCCATATTGTGATTATCAAAACAACCCACGACGCACTCAGCTCGCAGCACCTAAGCTCGGGACAGCTCACACAATGCCCATTGCACAGCTCGTAGTAACAGGCCAGATCACGCACTGACCAGCTCTCGCAAAAGCTGGAACAATCAACATCTCTCGTACGAACTGATAGTTACAAACAACTATAGCCCAAGCTGAAGACCACAACAACACTGGTCTACACGGACGATACTATCAGCTTGCATCTAAGCTGATACCACTACAAGACGTGGCACAACACTTGCAATCTAAACTGTCAGCTCATGGCATCAAGAACCTCCTTAAGCTGAACTCAGCTTACGCAAAAACAGAGAAAATCTCAAGTTGTTCACCTCTATGCCGTTATCTAGAAAACATTTCACGGCATAAGACTCCTTCAAGCCAACGAAGCAGTTTAGCTCAGAGCTGTTTCACAAGACTAAACAACTCCTCGTAAAGCCACTCAGCTCAGACATACCTGCTTCTCATCCAGCAGTACGTACATCAGCTCAGAGCACTCCTCTCATCTTACGATCTCCAGAATAGTAAGTGCTTCCGAAACTTAGCTTACGCCAACCAGCTCAGGTCACGTATTCACTTCTCCGCTAACAGTACGTACATCAGTTCAATATGCATCGCTTAGTCAGCTATGATATTCAGCTTTCGTTGTCCCAACTAGATAACAAAGCTTCCAGATCAGCTTATGCACCCAGGTCTCAAGGTACGTACTTAAATCAGCTCGCAATGGTCAACCAGCTCTCCAGGTTCAACACAGCTCACGACATAGCTTCAGGCCCAAAACTGCATCCATCTTATGCCTACATCTTAAACTGCTATCAGCTCAAACTACTGCCCTGGACTGGTTCATGCTACAGCAGCATTTGATCGTGAACTTAACATGTTTCAACATAGCACAGAGTTAATTTGTCATCTTGCACCCGATTTGGTCCAGCTCGCAACTACTCAACTAGATTCCAAGCTGATTTCTACCAACTATACATCCAGCGCCCTCCGAGCTGAAACAGAAACTACAGTAACTCTACCTACGATCAGCACAGGCTACTGAACTGGCTCGCACCCGTGCTGGTATAGACTGAAGCCAAAGCTGCTTCCTGCATCACCAGCTTAGCACGAACTGCAAGATCAGCTTGTATAAGATCTGTTCCAGCTTGTGTTGTGAGGACTGTGATTAAATAAGGCAATTACTAGCTTAATCAGGTGTAGATATATGGTTAATCATTCGAGTTTGTCCAACTTACAGATCTATTATGAGATCCAGAAATTCGAATATGATTAATTGGTGGAATTAATCCGATTTTAAGAATTCAGATTCGTGCGTGGACAAATCTGGTTTTTTAGTTTCAGTTGGAAGACTTTGAAAGTATTTTTGGGTCAGATTTCATACTTGGAGCAATTCTGGAAAGTTTGGTATTTTTGAGCTAGAAACCTGATTTTGAGAAGAGATCTGTTCGGATTTCTAGTGAAATCAGGTCACTGGTGTTTTCTGGTTCACAGTGTGTTTTGTGGCGCGAATTCCATACGTCGTATTTTCGAGATATCTGACTTTAGTTAGCGCTAGGAGTCGTGGTAGAGATCTGGTAGCGCTAGAGGCATTTCGAAGTCTGCTCGCGCGTTTTGTGTTGTATTCCAAAACGATGTCGTTTAAATAAGTTGGAACGGTGTCGTTTGGTATAGCGTTGGATTTCAAGATCTGGTGCGCGCGAGAGAAATTTTTGTTAAGTTTTTCGCCGGAAATAGGTGTCAACGCAAGTCAACTCTCCTGTAGCGGGTGATCACTGTTGCGTGGAATAGCGATGGGCGCTTGTCTCCAGTTTTCTCTAACTATTTAACGTTTTGTATTCAGATCTCTGTTTGGATTTTTTGTTTGCATTTTCAGGTCAGATTTCGCATTTAGAGCATTTTTGGAAGTTTTCGTATTTTTAAGATTTTGGGTAAAATCAGGTTTTGTGGTGAGAGCTGGTTGATTTGGTGAAATCAAGTCGTAGCGTGTTTTGGTAGCGCGAGATTCCTAAACGTCGTCGTTTTAGTGAAATCTGGATGTGTAGTGTTAAGTGAAAGCTGGTAGCGTGTTTGTATCCAGCTGCTGCTTTATCTCGTTTGATGAGGGTAAAACGATAGCGTTTTGATTATTTGATGCGACGCCATTTTGAATGTTGCGACTGGTACCAGCTGCGAGGTTTTGTTCGCGTGTGTATCGACTGGTTGTCCAGCTGGGAGTAGATGTCAACGATGGTCAAATTTCTTGTAGCTTGCGTCTGGTTTCTGTAGCTTGCGTATGGTTGTTTTGCGTGAGATATAGCGACTGGATGACGTAGGCTATGCGTCGTCGTTTTAGTTAGCGCTAAGGAATCCAGTCGATAGGTTAGTGACCAGCTGTTGGGTTTATGGGACATCATTTTATTTAGATTGAACGCAGCGTTTTGATGCAACGTCTGGTATCAGCTTTTGAGTGTTATACAATCCAGCTTTTGGATTTGAGGACCAGCCGATGGTTTTAGGAGACCAGCTGGTGGCAGATTTGATGACGTAAGCGGTGCGACGTCGTTTTGTTAAGTCGCTGCGACACCGTTTTGATTAGCGTTGTTTAAGAATTCAGCAGTTGGTTTCTTTGCACCTGCTGGTTGTATTTTTTTAACGTGTGTCGACTGGTTTTGTCGGTGGGTGATTTTAACCAGCTTTTACGCGTGTATTTTATGAATACTTGGTCTACGATTTGAGATACCAGATTTCATACTTAGTGATATTTTTCCCCGATTGTGTTCTTCGCTTCGAACCCTAGATACTGTTCACCGTAGCATTTCTTCGGCACTTTCTATCGTTTCCGGCCACCGTTTGGTACGTTTGAGGTAGCGTTGGACCCCTCTTGAGAAGCTCTTTCATCCTATACCCTTTTTGGAGGTTGTGGTGGGCTGGAGCAGAAACGCGAAGTTGTTGGTTTAGCTTGCACATTTCGTAGTTCAGGTAGAACTTCGTTTATTAGATGAGATCTTGTTCCTAGCCTAGAATTGAGCTTCCTGTTGAGTTGTTGTGTAGGATGATAGCTGGTTGAGTGTGTGTATAACTCCCAGCGTGTTTTCTGTGTATTAGTGTCCCTGTGATTTATGCCCTATGTGCTTCGACAAGTTGATATCCAGATTTCTCGGGACCTCTGATTGTAGTATTTGTTGCACAGAATTGAGGTACAAATTGAGCTTGTATTACAGCTTTGAGATAGGCATGGGGATGTATTATGTGTTATATAGCGGTGCCGAGTGTTTGTATAGAGGAAAGCTGTGTATATTATGCATGTCTATTGGCTGAACTATTTGGTGTATTACCTGCTGTTTGGTGATCTGTTGAGTTGCTATGCACGTGATTATTTGAATGCTTTTGTTGTGTTTTCTGACATTACTGTACATGCATCATGTTAAGCATGTTACTGTATCTGCATAGCATATTGAGCCAATGGTCCTTTGTTAGCCATGATATGTTGCTCAGTTGCAGCTTTTCCCTCGTGGTGCGGTGCGGTGTTGCATAACCACGATTGAGAGCAGCCGGAGGATGTTGGTTGAGTTGTTCCCAGTCCTCAGTTGCAGCAGCGGGAGGATGTTGGTTGAGTTGTTCCCAGTCCTCAGTTGCAGTGACCTGGATAGAGGTTGGTGGGTGGTTGTGTCCACTTGAAATTAAGTGCGACCTGGCGGGTGGCTTCCGCGTAGGTGCGACGATGAGCCACTCTATTTTCCATTGGGTGCGATCGGTTAGCTTCCGAGACTTAGTGATTTGTCACAGTTGTTGCTTTCTATCCTTTTGGCCCTCCGGTTGTTATCGATGTTCTTTGTACCGCTCATGAATTTACACGACATGATATATATATTGCATGATGTATCTTGATTGCTATTTTATGTTGCTCTTCGTACTGGGGTTTGACCCCGATGTCCCTCTGGGGCTGGTTTGCTTTGTTTGCCTACTTCTTGTTCAGGTTTCCCAGGTTGTTCCGCTGGTCATGGAGATGATCCAGCTGGAGATGCCCCAGGAGGTGTTTAGAGTGTCCCTGTAATGTATAGTATCTATTGCACCGGTATCGCCGCGGGTGGGATGTCCCGGGTGATGCTTAGGCTTATATAGTTATTAGTCTGTCGGTGATTTGTGGTTTTCAGTTGTTGTATTTGGCCGTTGGGCAGTGTATGTATTCGTTATAATGGTACTATGTTATTTGATTATGTGTTAACAAGGATTATTTTGAGTATGATAGTATTTTAAATTATGTTTTCTTCGTCAGGCCAAAAGAGAAAATTTTTAGCCACTTTTTAAGTGCTTCCGCTATATTTTGTGTGTTTTGACTCTGTGTTGTACACGAGGCCTGACATTTTGGTATCAGAACTTAAACTGGGATAAGCTCGATTTCATTGATCACATGTGAGTCTAGGCACAGTAGTTGTTCTTTGGTTTGTGTGTGACTACTTGAATTACTTGCCTGTGTGCTTACCTTTGAGTGTCTTGTAGAGATGCCACCTAGGAGAATAGGTAGAGCTAGTAGGCAAGCGGTGGTTGATTCGAGGACTCTAGTTAGTGCTGATAGAGAGGATGCCTCCCAATCGAGTGTTCCTTTGGGACGTAGTGAGAGTCAGTCTTCAGCCTTTCTCGCTCTTTCTAATGATGTCAACAGAGCGGTTGACCTTATGGAAAGCCTTGCAGTTGGAAAGACTCGAGTGCAGCAGTTGACATGACAAAGTGTGGATCCTGTGCCATCTTGAACGTCGTCCTCCCAGCCTTCTGTGGCACCGCAGTCTTTGAGTCGACAGAGGTTTAGACCAAGAGGAAGGCACTTTAAGAGATCCAGTTCGAGTTCTTCGAATTCTGGCGGTTCTGGTGGAGTGAGGACGAATGTGTCATACTGTGGTCAGTGTGGGGGTAAGCATCGACCTTCTCAATGCGTGTAAGTGCGAGGCGCTTGCAACAATTGTGGTCAGGTTGGGCACTTTGCTAGAGTGTGTCCTACTTTGGGACAGAAGGCTTTGATTAGGAGTTCTTCGAGGAGATTTTGTCGATCTTTTCAGTCCCAACGCTCAGGAATTCAGTCTTCAGAGGCTTCTGCTGTTAGAGAGCTTTCTCTGTCTGAGCAATCGGGACTTCAGCCTACTCAGGTGGATGTGGCAACTGGGGAGAGAGATGATGTCTTGACCGGAGGGGTTTGTACAGGTAGTTGTTCCTTGCTTGTTAACTCTGTGTGAGTTTAGTTGACACGTGGACATCGCGCTCGCTTATGATTGTATTTGTGTTTGGTGGTGCGTGAGGATGTTTTCGCCCCATCTCGTCTGTGTGATGTAGTGTTTTGTTACTCCTGTCGGTGGAGAAGTTGTCGTTCCGAGAGTGATGCTGAGTTAGGTTGGCAAGTTGTGAGCAAGTCCTGTTAGGGAAGTTGTTGTTTTGGGGGTGTTTAGCTCCTCGTTGTTGAGAGGATAGTTGTTATTTGTTGAGAATTTCTCCCTGTGATATTTAGTACTGGGTGTATCCTCTTTGATTTTTCTCGTTGGAACAGCAGAATTGCAGTATTTGAATTCCCTTTGATATCTGCTGTTTGTGTTCCCAGCTGTTGAGTTGTTTTGCGAGTTGCATGTATCCAGCTGTTGAAACCTGATCCGTTTAACTGTAACCTGTGTAGGCTTTGGGTATTGATCTGTGAGTACCAGGGTGTTGTTTTGGAAGACAAACGGGAATGTTGTGCCTTTTGTCTCCCTGCTGGGTTCTGTTAGACCATCTCCAACCCAGCGCCAAAATGGTGTTTTACACTATTTTGGTGCTGAAAAATTAAGTCCAACCCTCTGCACCATTTCACCAAATTTGGTGCAGCACCAAATATTTTGCACCAAATTTGGTGCAATACCAAATATTTTGCACCAAATTTGGTGCAACACCAAATATTTTGCACCAAATTTGGTGCAACACCAAATATTTTGCACCAAATTTGGTGCAACACCAAATATTTTGCACCAAATTTGGTGCAACACCAAATATTTTGCACCAAATTTGGTGCAACACCAAATATTTTGCACCAAATTTGGTGCAGTTTTTTGCACTACGTCAAATCTC